>JADBJO010006936.1:60000-67500 GCA_016801955.1 Conus betulinus
GGATCGGGTTAACCTGTGTCTGTTTGCCTTGTCTTTTGCTGATGGTATGTATCTAATAGCGGAGATGCTGCTCCACATTGAACAATTGTACATACAGTTTACTACAAAGGGAAGATTTGGGTCCGATTGCAACTTTTTTAACAAACGTAAATTTTGCAGTAAACAAATAAATGTCAGTCTTTGCTCCCATAAGGAAACGTAACAAAGAGTAACTTTTAGGCAGGCAATACAAATAATCTGCCTTTAAAAGGGATAGCGATGGTTCCTTATGCAACAAAGAGAAACAAATTAACGAAAATTCACTTAGCTTTGTTCGTTTCTGTTTTCAGCGCAAGAAAGAAGGCGTTGAATGAAAGGCATTCATTCCCCCCTTCTTTCTTGCGCTGAACACAGAAGCAATCAAAGCTAAGTGCATTTTAGTTGTTGGCCTGCACTTGTTTTTCCACCCCACTATTAGATTGTTCGTCTTTGAAACGCGTTCTGACTTTATTCTTTTAAAAGGCTGTGTCCACGTCTTGAATAAAAGTTACTCTGTGTTAGGTTTCCTAATGGGAGCAAAGACTACCCAACTTGTTTACTGTTTTTGTTTGTTTCCTGTTCCCTGCCTCGTTTCATTTCCAATTTCGTAAATTTTGCAGTTATTAAATTTCCGTTAATATATATATCACAAGTTCTCTCTGCCATTATTGCTACAGAAAGGTGCCTTTGTGTTTTCAATCCACTTAAAGTTCACATTCTCTTACGAACCAGAACAATGACGATGATCATCTTCTTCTAATTTTCCATCTTTGTATTTGGTCTGTTTTTCATTGTGAGTTTTCGATATCGTATTGGGTGTGTGTACGATCCAGTATCAGGGTGAAATTGTCGTGACAGCCATTGAGGGTCAGTTCTACACAAGGCACACAAAGAGTTCATTAATATTCTAGAAAGTTACGTATTTGGTGTTGGTCTTCCTGGGGTGGTGATGATAACTGTGACAGTAACGACCATCATGACGATTGTGAAACTTCGCCAGGCAGTGTCATGGCGATCTAAAACTTCGTCTTCAATTTCTCCTCGTGAACTGGCCCTGACCAAGATTCTTGTAGGTAACTCGGTCTTTTTCATCGTTTGCTCCTCCCCAGGCACCCTAAATCGCTTTGTTCGGATGTTTTTTCCAGAAGTGAACGCTGGACGACGAAATCATAATTTCTTCTTAGCTGTGATATGGATTGTTGAAATATTCACTTTAAATGAACGCTACCTTCAACGTTGTCATCTATTATAGCATGGGCTCTCTCTACAGAGGTACATTCTGGACATTGTTTAAAAGAAACCCACAGCTGAAAGAAAGAACACGAAGATCAAATGTGGTGAAAACAAAAATAAAGAGAAACTGGTAAATGCATGTTCAAATTTCACAGAAAAGGTTGCATTCTTATATGTCACTAATCTGTGAACATAGCTCTTTCAAATATATGGACACGGTCTGTATTATTTAGTACAGATTGAAAGTGTTTTGAAATTATTTTAAAGTGACTTAATTTCGAAAGAAAACGCTATACCTTTCTATTATCATGTCTGTTCGAGGCCTGTCGAAGCCTGTGTGTATTGTTCTCAAAGTTTCTGATTTTCTGAAGCTGGTGTGTATTTTTCCTCACTGTTTGTGGTTGTCAGGAGCTGGTGTGTATTCCTCTTATTGGTCTTAGTCAAAGCAAACAAAGAAACAAGTAAAACCTGTCTTTTTCTCGCCACTTGGGACTGATATGACAAGGCCTGTCCAGAGTCCAGTATAACCAATGGAACAATGTCGGATGGGTTTGAATTTACTCGCCAAAATTTTTAAGCCTTTATCCTCCTCACCAGGTATCCTGGACTTAGGTGATAACATTGTTCTCGCTTTGTACATGATTAACTGAGAAGCAACGTAGGAGGTAGGTGAGAGGGCGATGGGTGTGTGATAGATCGAGTGCTACATTTTACAAGCTGTCGGGAGGTGAATTTTCGTCGTTTTTTTTTTTTCTTTTGTCTTTTAACCCATTCTGCTGTTTATCAATAATCTGGATGTTCTGTTGTTTAATGTACACAGTAGGTGTGCTTAAACAGAAACTATTGTTTGAATAAAAAAAAGTTGATATTATTTTTGAACATTCAAACTTATTACTCCTATTGTCATCCTCAGACAAGATCAATACTTCCATACATATAGTTTGCTTGCTCTGTGTGTTTCCATTTTCACCTTTGTTTCACTCTGTGCCCTGGTTCTTGGTTATCCTGTGGATAATGGACCATTTCTCTGCCTGTGAACGGAGCAAAATTTCAAAACAGCCGTTCGGCCTATTTGTCTCCGTTCTGGCATCCTCACGGAGAGCTAATGAGATCCAGTCACAGAGACTGGATATGAGGGCTGGACTACCTTTGGGTTATATATTTCCGGGTTCTTTCCTCTATCAACGCCCTACTGAAAAACGACTAATGGTCACGGTCCTTCTGGATCAACACAATGACAACTACAACATCGCCAATACCGCACATCACGAGAAACTCACTAGCATTGCGTGTTGTGTGTAAATGTCTATGGCATTTTTGGGGGAAAGTGTGTTTGAGTGCGTACGCCTGATCATTCTATCATGATTGATTGTTTATTCTTTCTTTTTGTTAACTTCATCATTTCTTTTCCCTTTCAACCCCTTCTCTCTCTCTCTCTCTGTCTGTCTGTCTGTCTGTCTGCCTGTCTGTCTGTCTGTCTGTCTGTCTCTAAGAAATTCAGTGGGTCAAGTTTAAGAGATTGTGGAGAGGGGGGGGGGGGGGGGAGACATTTCATAAAGGAGCGAATAATTATCATTCTTTCATATTTTCCGATCTTTGTATTGTATTGGCTTTTGTAGATGAAATGGAGTAAAGTAAATTTTTTTTTTTTATTTTGCTTTTGTACCCTGAACTTTTGGGTAAAGTGAGTCGAGAATGGGCCTCCAGATTGTCCATTTGCAGCCTCCCCAATCTTTCCTGCATTAAGGTTGTGTTGGCTGCTGTGACAATGGGATTCATACATAGTGCTAGAATTCATCTATAGTGGAGTCGTCCCATTAGGCCCCATACAAGTGAGTCCCCCTAATAACCGTGGCCTTCTATACACATTTTCTTCTTCACTGCTGCTTCAAAACATGAAATGGGACTAATCAAATAATTTAATGTTATGCCATTTCTGGAGGAACCCACCAGACCCTTACGTAACGGGAGATTACCATCAAGTTTCATTCAGTCTGCACAGATAGACTTTGTCAAGCCTGTATACGAAATAGCAGTAACGTTTTGGCGTCCTGAATGAACAGGACAGACTGGAAACAAGAAAAAAACGGATGTATCAACAAAACTGTTTGCAGAGAGAGAGAGAGAGAGAGAGAGAGAGAGAGAGAGAGAGAGAGAGAGAGAGATCTAAGATCTAAGAACTCAGAACTCAGAAAGCTTTAATGCATATCTGCCTTGGCCACAATACAAGGTACAAAGGGAAGGGGGAGGGAGTGGGTAGGAACGGGGAGGAGTTAGCATAAATGTATTGCAAACAGAACAAAACAAAAAAAAGCATTGCAATAACAATTCCCCCCAAACTGCGTGTAAAAAGATGATACATTATTCAGATACGTTTAGAGTACACGAAATTACAATACAAATGAAGTCAGTCATTTCAAGGAAAACCAAGGTAGTGGTATTGTCCGCAGAAATGTATCACCTAAAGATTTGACTTGATCCTTCTGTTTATGGCATGAAAAATGTACCTTGACATGCTATATGACTGTGCGAAGCACTGGATACCCTAAGAAGCAAATGAAGGGGACAGCTGGCGAATTCTTTGAGGAATGTACTCCTAAGGTCTTGACAGAAGGAGCATTGAAATAAAAAAAAAACGTTGCTCATTGAGAGAGAGAGAGAGAGAGAGAGAGAGAGAGAGAGACAGACAGACAGACAGACAGACAGACAGACAGACAGTACAGACAGAGAGAGAGACAGACAGACAGACAGACAGAGAGCAGACGTATGTACACTGACTCCAATCGTAGCCCAACGATGTTTCTGGCGAAAGACAGAATCAAGTGATCAATGAAAAGAAGACTGACTGTCCCATCTTTGACGTCGCTTTCATTTCTCGAGACATTTCCTGTACTGAAGTAGACCAGCGCATCGTTAAGATTTTTTTTATATAAAGAAGCACGGAAACTATATAGATCTTTATCTCTCATTGGAAACTCAAACATGATAGGTGCACCTGCTCAATATGTGCTAGGTGATATCCATGAAAACCGTCCACGTGTACCAAACATGATTATTATGGGCAAGCTGTCGAAAGAGCGAACCAGCGAAACATTTCTGGGGACAGTTTTCAGACAACAGGTTTTTGACAGGAATGTTTCACTTTCACTTTCATCAAGGAGCTGTCATTACGTATGGACTAGTCTATGTGCTACATCTGCTAAGCTACGAGACTACACTGCGCAGGATTTCCAGCTGATGGACAAATAAATTAAATGACAAAGATAAAGGATTTAAGATAAGGGTCTCATGGACACTTTTTAGAAGCTGTCTAATCTGCGCATTGTCCTAACGATCCAGTCAGACCTTGGCATCTAACTGACATTGTGTAATTGCCCGTGTGTCCTTGATGTGTATGTATATTCATAATGTGTGTGTGTGTGCGTGTGTGTGTGTGTGTGTGTGTGTGTGTGTGTGTGTGTGTGAGTGGGTGGGCCTATGTGTGTGCCAATACATGCAGTGTGTGTGTGTGTGTGTGTGTGTGTGTGTGTGTGTGTGTGTGTGTGTGTGTGTGTGTTTCAAATGTAAAGCACAACCACAAGATGACACTAATAAACAGAGATAACAACATCGACAGCAACTACAGAAAAACGAGTCACAATTAATAATCATCACAAAAATGTCAAGAAGCATAATTAACATGATAATAATAATAGCAATAATGATGATGATGATGATGATGATAATGATGACGACGACGATGATGATGATGGCGATCACATACGCACACGCACGCACGCACGCACGCACGCACGCGCACAGACAAGCACACACTCACACACACACACACACACACACACACACACACACACACACACACACACACACACACACACACACACACACACACACACATTGAAGTTCTCTTGTTATGACGAAAAATCTGTCTGCTGTTTCCTGAATGGCAAATGCTGTCTGAACTCTTGTTGAATCAGATGCAGACATTGAAATCTTTAAGTCTGGTGTATGTTTAAATGCTTTACTTCCAGCACACAAATCAGTCTTTGTACGACCGTTTCACCGGTCTCAAGACAGAAACGTGAAATTCGGTTCCAATAGAATCAAAAACCACTCTGAAAACCTATTTCCAATAATCTGAATTTGAAACAAAAAATGTGGTTCTCAAATGAGAAACATGGCGTTGCATAACTAGTCAAAATATAGATGCTCTTCGGATTCAAACATCATGATCTTCCATACAAAATCGAATTAAGCTGTCTTTTTTAATTCGAAAATCATTATGTTGAAAAATCAAGCCCGAACATCATGATGTTTCATAGCAAATCGAAGTCATTAAAGGTTTTTTTTTTGAAAGTTCCAGAACCATGACATTAGAAAACCACGCCAAATGTATGGAACTTTCTAGAAACAGTAGTTGGAAAGTTTGCATTCAGGGGGCGATTCCGGGACACCAATTTCTGGAAATAATAGATCACTAACGGATATATCTTCTGGTAAAGCAATACTTTAAAAAAATCTTAAATGAACACAATATATAGATCTGAAGCAAGAAGCAATGCAAAGCAGACACGATCTGTTTAAAAAGATAACACCCCACCCCCCCACCCCCCTCCCACATGCACACACACACGCAGAAATGCACACACATAGAACAAAACTTATTTGAAAACAAACATGCCATTCTATTACATTAAAAAGGTTTAAAATGCCAACTGTTCAGAATTCGATAAACATTTTTAATGGAGTCTCCATCCTCCTCTTTTCTCCAACTTTTTCACCCTTTTTCCTACTGAAGACTCATATACATGTATAGTCTGTGTGTGTTTCTTCGCTGATGAACATTCGCTTGCTGTTTTTTATATTTTTTGTGTTGGATTAAAGACGTCTGCATAGATCACTTTCATCTGATTCGTGACCTCAAGAATCTTTAACTCAGTTGATTTTCTTCCTGCTCCCTTTCAATGTACCTCTTTATCAGATTTGCGTGAAACGCCTTCAGCTTCCTTTTCACTTTCATTTACCTTCTCTTTGTAGTAACTACCACAACGCTCTGCTTTTTCAGGCTCGATTCTGTCAAATGTCCTCTCTTGCCCCTTTAATACAGTAGCTCGAAAGGAAAAAATCTAATGGCCTTATGTGTGATACCTCATGGCATGCAAACATTAGAACATTGATGATGCTAGTGCTTGTACTGCTCGCATGGATTTCAATGTCCCATTTAACGTCTCCACCAGTCCACTGCATACAGGATGAGAAACAGGTGTGTAGCACGATGGACACAGAGTAACCTGGTCACCCTCTTTATGTGGTTTTGCATTCACTGGGTACCGAAATCACTGACAATATCTTCATGTGGTCTGGGTGTGTCAGAATGTACATATGACATGCATTACACATATGATTAAAAAACCGATGAGAGCATTACCACTGGCTTGAAAGCCAAGTCAACAAAAGTGCGTCTTCTGCTTAGGGAATAGGGAGATATCCCTCTTAATACTGTTTTCTGACATGATTATATAACACGATTTGCAAAAAAAAAAAATCTGAAAAAAAAAACATCTAAAACTCATAGCTAGAAAAGGCTGCATAGATTTTACCTGCAGCTTTCTTGATGCCAATGTGGGCCTCCCGTGATAAAACCATGCAGTATCCCCATGATAAAAGGATTCAGTGCAATTTGCGCAACAGCATGATGCAGAAGTTTATTATGGCGAAAATTTATCTTGCTTTTCTTCAGAGTGCATTTCTCCACGTTTCTCTAGCTCTGTAATAGTGCCTTTGCAATCTTGGTATTTTCAAGGAAGTTTTCAGATTTCTGTCGTTTAATCATTCTGTCTTAACTAACAATAGCACTATGGCACCTTGTGTGTGTGTGATGGTCAGTCAGGGACACTGTTTTCCAGTCTTTCTTTGTCTGGGCCCTCGATGTCACGGCACAAACGTCAGTAAAAGTACATTCATGAAAGAAAATGTGGGGTTTCTTCGTCTTCTTATGTTTTCTCATGAATGTGTGCGTTTTACTGTTCTCTGTTCTGGTGACAGATCATCCTGATCTTACGTGATGGACTACCCTTTCTATGGTGCCCGGGAGTAATCCCGGATGTAGCTCCTGTGATATTGCTGATGATCAGTTCATAGACAGATGTAGGAAAGCACGGGGATCACATTGATAGTTGGCCAGACAAACAAAAGATGTTGCTGTATAGGGAAATCTAGAGAGGCTTTACAGGACGCTAGTGACTCAATCGG
>JADBJO010006936.1:72500-75000 GCA_016801955.1 Conus betulinus
TAGGCAGGTCTTTGTCGAGACTTGTACATGTATAGGTGTGTTGTGTGCATTACCTTTGCAAAGCAGTAAGCTATATGTCCTGTCAACACTTCATACGAGATCCCTCCCTACCACATCCCACCCCAAACTACACCCACCTTCCGTGCACCAGCTCACTCCCGCTCTATCTTGAATAATAGGAGCTGCATTAGGATCCTCAAAAAAGAAACAATCAATCATCTCTGGAACGAAAAAAAAAAGTTATGAAAATGTTCATGACAACAGAACGTCACGTGTGTTAGCTACTACCACTGGCCATTCTTTTAGTCAACCGTTTATACAAAAGGAAAGTACGTCTTTTCATTCTTCAGTAGGAGTTTCGGATAGCTGAAGCGAAATCTTGATAACAATAAATCATAAAAGCAAAAAAAGAAAAATCGTTTATTTCGTAGACCGGCATGTTAAAACAATGTATACGAGACAGATGTGAAAAAGAAAGTGTGAACAACTTAGTGTCATCCAGGCCTTTTCTTTCCCGTACATAAATAAATGAAACTTCTATGCAAAGAGGATTATTTGTTCAGTTTTATTTATTTATTTTAATCATGATACACAAAAGACATATAATTCTTTCAGATAATACGATGAGATTAAAGACATGATTACGTTCAAAGTTTTTAAACCGTAGGTAAGGTAGAAATTCTCTCATTAAATCATACATTTTCCAAATTGCAAAGTCTTTCCGCAATGACAGAATGTAATGCCAACCCCCTTAGCCAAGTGGTATGTTGTCACTTTCTCTAAAACACCATCCACATGAAGTTTCCATTTCATTTAAAAACTATTATTTGTTCCTTGAAAGTGGCGAAGCATATCACAAGAGTTTAGTTCGTGGTTCATTCACATCAACATGTTTTCATTCTATCTGACAGTTAAAAGTGTTTTCGTTTTTCATAATAATCTGAGGTTTTAAAATCAGTTCTTAAGGATTTAGTAAAATCTGTAAATTGGAAGTTAAAAAGTCTAACAAATGTCTTCATAAGAAACGTTTCAGATTCCGTTTTTTTTTTTAAATTTATTTCTTGACAGTACTAAAACAACTCCACTATACAAAGAATTTTATGAAGCGTCACATATGCAAATAAAATCATCATCCCAATAAGAATTGTTCAGATAATATGTGCTATTGTCAATAACACTTTTTTCATTTCTTTTCACAATGCTTGGGAAATGTTGTTACTTTTTTTTTATTGAATGTTGTTACAGAGTATACTTTTTTCTGTCATGGAATATAGACTTTAACTGGCGCCCAATTGATGTTTTTGGTACATATTTAGTATAAAATTGTTCGTCAGCAAGGAAGATATTTTTTCCCCAAATCGGTTCGTTTATCGTCCAAACAGGCTCGAACTAACTGCAGCCGACGTCTCTGCTTTTTCGTCACAATTCTCCACAAAAGTCATAGTATGTGTCCATCTGTGATCACCTATATTTTCACCTAATCTACGAGATCAAGCATTTTCAGAGCGTTCGTGTCACAGAAAGTACATGGAGTACTCATACCCATAATTGGTACAGTCTTTGTTAAAGTATTCCTGCTTCCAAAATTCAACTGAACTGGTCATGTGTTAATTCCTCATCGTTGCGATTATTAAGAACTTCGACACTAACCATGGTCCATGCCAGTGTATTGCAATTCTAGAAACGTGGATAAAATATGAAAATGACTTCAATATTTGATGATGCCACATTCAAAACTCCCCCTTTGTTTACGACAATGACTGAAAATGTAACTGCTCATGTTAATTTCTCAGGACATCCGCCTACTGTTGTGCACAACACATCCAATCATGAAGATTGCCTCCCTGTTGCATTCAGTGAGATGGCGTATTTGCCTTGGGACAATCCTGGTAACATTGTCAGCACAGAAGTAGAAAACACAATACGCGTAATCAAAAACAATCTTCTTGTATTACTGTTTCTGATTGGTGGGCCAGCTAACGTTATCAACATGGCGGTGTTCTTCAAACATGGACTAAGGGATCGTGTCAACCTGTGTCTGTTTGTTTTGTCTTTTACCGACGGTATGTATCTGACAGTCGTAATGCTGTATTACGGTGAACAACTGTCAATACAGTTCACTGCAAAAGAAAGATTTGGTCCAATTTCAACTTTTCTAACAAACCTGCATTTTGCAGTTATTCAGCTTCCGCTTATTTATATGTCACAGATTCTTTCTGCCATTATTGCCACAGAGAGATGCCTATGTGTTTTCAATCCACTCAAAGTTCACAGTCTGTTACGTACTAGAACAATGGTGGCGATCATCCTACTGATTTCCATCCCATATTTGGTCTGTATTTCATTGTGAGTTTTCGATATCGAATTGGGTGTGTGTATGATCCAGTATCAGGTGAAATTGTTGTAACAGCCATCGAGGGTGAAGTCTACAAGGCGCACAAAAAGTTCATCAATATTATAGAAAGTTATGTTTTTGGTGTTGGTGTTCCTGGGGTGGTGA
>JADBJO010006936.1:85000-102500 GCA_016801955.1 Conus betulinus
GGTACAGATGATTAAAAAAGATCAGACACACACACACACACACACACACACACACACACACACACACACACACACACACACACACACACGCACGCACGCACGCACGCACGCACGTATGCACACACGCACGCACGCGCGCGCGCGCGCGCGCGCACGCACGCACGCACGCACACACACACACACACACACACACACACACACACACACACACACACACAACACATCAGGTTCAGTGGAGCAAAATTTTGAGACAGTGACTGAAAAAACACACACTTCCAAAAGGGAATCAAAGTTGATGGACAAGGGAGGGTGATTCTACTAGATAGTTTTCAGAAGATAGTATCATGTCACCATCTAAGTGACACAATTGATTTGATGCAAAAGCAAAATGCCAAGATCACATTTCTCAACGGAAAAAAAAAATAAATACAATCCGGGAGGAGAAGGGGGAGATACCAACAGCAAGAACAGGATGAACTCCTGGGGGGAAAAAGACTGCCCTAGACGTTGAACGGTAATTGATTGTCATTAGAATTCATAGTGTAACGCAGTTATGAATTGTAAAAAAAGAACAAGACAAAAATGTTTTTTGTCTTAATCAATGTCCCCCTCACGTATTCTGTTCGTTTTATGTGTGTACAGACACGCCCAAAATCATATCTAAAACTAATGCAGTGTAATTTAATAGAAAAAAAGTAATACGAAAAAAAAAAAATAATAAAGTTAAAAAAACAACAAAGCCATAAAACGGCCTATGTAGTTTTGTTACATTCAGTTAAATCTAATACATGAGAACACTAATCAACTGAAACAGGTGTAAAAGCCACACCAAATTTCTGCAACAGTAGACTTCAGTGGTCAATTCAAAGTACACAAAGCACTCTTTCAAAGTGCTTACAGAGATTTCTTATGTAGATATTTTCTTCGCTGAAGTTGTTCAGAGGCCCGGGAAACAGCGGCTTGTAAGACAGCCACATCCTGCTTGTTGGGGAGACAGCTGTGTAAACCAAACTGTTGTTTGCATCATGGTGGCAGCTGCCAAAATCTCCACGTCCGAGCCCCATGGCCCTAGCTCCCAGTGTGTTCTTATTGAGATATTCTTCAAGATTTTGTGTCCCAAGTATCTGGAGAATGGCTCATGATGTACGCACAAAAAAATCTACAATTTGTGTTCGAATTTCTTTGTGGAAGTTTTGTGTCTCACACACTTCTAAACTCAAGGCACGATACAGACAGTTGCCATCCCCATCTATATTGCTAACATCTTCGGGGGCTCTCAGGACTGCCTGCCGTTTCCGCTCTGGCAACATGTAGGGTCTGGGGGGACCAAACCGTGCACATTGTTGCGCACGCCAGCATGCATTGCTGGAACGAATGCTTGCTCAGGTCCCATTTGATAGCCTGTGACGAAGACTCCCTCGTCCCCTATTTCCTCCCGTTTTCTCCGACCCCCTTTTCTGTCGGCCCCCTCTCTATGTCTCTTTCTCCTCTCTTTCCACAGTCTCCTTCATTCTTACTGTTATTCTCCTCTGTGTCTCTTTCTCTTCTCTCTCCACATTCTCTCTCTCTCTCTCTCTCTCTCTCTCTCTCTCTCTCTCTCTCTCTCTCTCTCTCTCTCTGTCACTCTCCTTTGTGTCTCTTTTCTTTTCTCTCCACAGTCTCTGTCACTTTCCTCTGTTTCTGTTTCTCCTTTCTCTTCACACTCTCTGTCACTGTCTTCTGTGTCTGTTTCTCCTCTCTTTGTACAGTCTCCTTCACTCTCCTCAATGTCTGTTCCTCCTCTCTTCTCACAGTCTCCTTCACTCTCTCTATGTCTGCTCCTCCTCTTCCCACAGTCTCCTTCACTCTCCTCTATGTCTCTTTCTCCTCTCTCTCCACAGTCTCTTTCGCTCCCTGTATCACTCTCCTCTATGTATCGCTCTCCTCTCCCTCCACTCTCGCTTTCGCTTTCTTTGTTACCATCTTTCCTTGCTCTGTCACTTTCTTCTTTCTCCCAGTCTTTGTCATTTCCACACATGTACTTTCTCTGTTGTGTTTTGGCCTTGCTTCAGTTTTTCATTCTTACTCCTCTGATTCTCACGCCATTTTCTCTCACTTCCAGCTGGCATTTTCTCGCTTTCAGTCCTCTCGCCTTTCTCTCTCTTTATACCTTTCCTTCAAAAAAACTGATCGATTGTAGTTTGATTCATAACTTAGGCCACATGTCTGTTGAGACTTGTGGAACTGGTCCGGGAGACTCTGGGACCCACGGGTTTGCATACAGTAGATGTTGATTTTCTACACATAATCCAGTACTTCTTTGTAGGTGACACGCTCTGGCTCCCCACAGTCATCATGCTCGAATCCGAGTCAGAATGGTCACTGACTGCTGCTGTTGATGGAGTTGATGATGGCTGAGGACAGTGTGATGTGTTCTTTGGTATTACCTCGCAGCTCGATGTCTGAAGATCTGTATAAATGTCAAATAATTATCTGCTTTAATGTCCCATTCACTGCACAATCTGGACAGAAGTGGTTCCGGTTCTGCATGTTCATCGCGGGAACATGCACTTGGAACACTGCTGGAAGAGGTGGTCACAAACCCTGCCTTTCTAAAGCAGTTTTGATGGATGGTGGTGGACGTAACACGATCCCACACACTTGCTTCAGTGTTGCCATGGCCTTGAGAGAAGACTGATGTGAAAGGTTTCCTTTGTCATTGCAGCATCCAGATTTGTGACAGTTTCGATAGACTGGCTGTTCTGTGGTGTGCCTTCACATTCTGTATGATCCCTTGATCAAGTGGCTGCAGCTTTGTTGTGGCGTTGGGAGGTAGGAACAACAGCTCTTTCCATGTGTGCAGAGCAATTGTCCATCACCAGCAACACTTTCCGCTTTTGAGAATGCATTGTTATCAAATTTTGTCAACCAGTTCTCAGATAGCTCTGCAGTCATCCACGCCTTGACGTTGGCATCGTATTCAACTGGCAGCGTTTTGACACCCGTGAAACACTGTGGCCTCTTAAACCGTCCTATGGTGAAGAGTGGCATTTGGCAAGGAATGTAATTCTTTCCTTTGATCAATTGCTTCCCTTGCATATTGACTCGCTGCATATTCTTTTCTTTTTTTTTTTTTTCATTTTTTCATTAACTTCATTTACAAAGTTTGATCCTTTAATAGTGACGAGTTAAATTTAAAAAAAAAAAGTATTCCTATTAGATTTTGTACTAAATTTTAAGCTCAGAAAGATCATGGAGTGATCTGTCCTGTATCCACATTCAATTTCTGCATCTCCTACAAAAGAAACCACCTGATCTAAATAAGGAAAAAAATCAAGTCTGGCTTGCTGAAATGGGTCACTTCTTCGCCATGTATTACCTAAGACAATCTTGGTTTAAATCTCTCCAAATGCCATTCAATCTAATCATTTATCATCTTGTCAACCATTTCTTTAGCCTTGGGGTTGTTTGTATTCTTATAATTATGTTAGTCTCTCGCTTGACCAAGTACCAAATTAAAATATCCGCCTATTATTACATTATCAACACCAATTCTCGAACTTTGGGGGTCAAAATATTATAGAATTCTGGGTCATCCCTGTTAGGCCCGGGTACACATTCACCAGTAGGAAATCTTTCTGTTTAAATTCTGATCAATACCATAAGACTGTTTCCACCGCTTCCTTTAAAACTCTTTTTATTTTAAACTCACAATTATTATTGAAAAGTATTGCTACACCTCTTGAATTGGAAGCATAGCTTGAAAACCATCCTTGGTACCCCCATTCAGAAAGAATATACTGCTCCATTTGTTCTTCAAAATGCGTATCTTGCAGAAGTTATATGCATGCATTATGTTTTTGTAGATAATGAAAATATATCTTTTCTTTTTTGTCTATTGTTTAGGCCCTGACAGCTCATGGAAATGATTGATATTGAACTGTCCATGCTTTTCTTGATAGTTTCTAAACTCAGAGTTGTGGCACTCACCACCAGTGTGTTTTTTTTGTGTTGTTTGTGTGTGTTGTTTTGTGTGTTTTTTTGCACACACTCATACATAAAAGTGAAACAATTTAAATGTAAAAGATTTTACCTTTTCATACAGGTATGCATAATACAAATTGGATATCAAAGTCTACGAGAAACTGAAACAGGAAAGAAAGAACAAACAATGAATTACAAAAGATAAATGCAAAAGAAAGAAGAATCAAAACAATTCAATTGCAGCCTGTGGCAACACCCATTTCCAGGAACAGTGAATGCCATTAGTGCAGGAAGCAAGTAATTTTATCTGTCAAAAGTTTTCAACCATCCAACTTAATAAAGTGTATGAGAGAGAGAGAGAGAGAGAGAGAGAGAGAGAGAGAGAGAGAGAGAGAGAGAGATAATTATTGGTATGAACTTTCGTTTTTATAAAACCATGAACACATTAAATATATGTGCTTGTGTTGTACATGGTAAATGAAAAAAATATGTCACACCTGCTAGCCAAACGAGCTGACCTAACATCTGGAAAAGAACTACGAGTTACCAGCTTTTGTTTTTATAACACTGTGAACACATCAATACCTATACCTGTAAGTTGGGAGGGAGGGGGGATCAAGTGAGCTAACCTCACACACACACACACACACACACACACAACACACACACACACACACACACACACACACACACACACACACAAATGCCATAGTGATTTCATATGGAAAGTAATAGTATGTAGTTAACATCATCAGAAGGAGCGAATTATCAGGTATAGAAAAATGCCAATAGCAACAGAAAAAGATATTTCTTATGTAATAATCAACATCCTAGTTCGGCATTTCACATGAGTGCCTGAGTGTACAAGCAAACTCCTACATGTACAGATAAACAAAGTATTCGATGAAATAGTATATTTGCAATCATTTGCCTGAGTGTACAAGCAAATCCTACATGTACATGCATATAAACAAAGTGTGAAAATAGCGATCATTTTGATGTGAAGGATGACAGAAACATTATCACCACATCCGTTTCCCGCACCTTCACCCTCTGGCGTCCCCCAAGGGGAAAAGAAAGGGGAAAATTTTTTTTTTTACATCAGTTACACATTTCTGGACATGAGACAGGGGCAAAGAAACCAATCCTGAAATACACATCTCACCCCATTGCCCCCCCCCCCCCCTCCCTCCACCCCCCCCCCCCCCCCCCCCCCCCCCCTGGTAAAACAAAACCTTAGCAAAAAGATGATACATACATATCAACAGAGATGCATATACATAAACGCATAAATACGCATATGCTTAAACACACAAACATACGCACATACATATACATACGCATATATACATACATATGCACACATATATACACACATACATACACATACACGCAGTCCTTGTGGAGTACCCAAAAAGCTTTTCTTCTTGATCGAGGACGAGTATCAAGATATGTCATGCAGAGTTGCTGATGTGGAACATTCATGAGATGTTCAAAGATCCTTCCATCCTTCCACTTTTCGGGGGATCTGCAGAAACAAAATCATGATCTACAGAAAGTACACAATGGAAAATGTTCCTAGCCTCCTGGCCAACAAAAATAATAGTAAAAGAAAATAACTTAGTTTAAAAAGTAGGTTTTCAATAGGTAGGCCACTATTTCTCAGCTTACGTCAACTGCAGGTAGCTGAACTAGCGGATTACCAGCACATTTCACTTCCAGATCGAGGATGTGTAGATTTAGTAGTTGCTGTAGTGCGATTGTGTACTGTCAGGTAACGTCCAGCTGCCTTCATGATGTCAATCATTTTGTTCAGACTTTTCTACCACACAAATGACTGGTTCCATCATTTTGGCAGGCGTTGACAAACTGCTATCAGAAAATAAGACTTGACAGTCCCTAAAAATCGTCTTGAGTAATGCATTTTGGGTGGTCTTCATGTCTGATGATGAATGCTCTAGACTCTCTCCATACTCAGGTCGGGTTCAGGACATTAGGGCGCATAAACGAATGGGAAGCGATACTAGGTCCATTCCACGTATGTGTTTGAATATGCCAGGTGCGGCATGCGTGATGATATAAATATTTGGCATTGGCAGCACATTGCGAATTCAAGTGTCTTCTGACGCTTTCACACCCGTTTGATGTTCACATGTCATCTGAAGGCTCACCTGACCAAACATCAGATCGGTATATGGCATTAGGCGACACACGCAGTTTGTCAAATCATCTTGAATAATCTAGTTGTTTATGTTCAATGATATTGAATGTAAACATGTCTGGCACGAATAATCTAGTTTATGTTCCATCTTGAATAATCTAGTTTATTTTCCATGATGATGAGTGTAACTATGTCTGACACTTCTGCAGGAGGATCTTAACAGGCGTTCGTCTGCTAATTTCGGAACTGTGCTTCTTCTAATAGTCACGATAATCATCTCCACCAAAACTCTCCGAGGTGAAATCTAGAGCGGAAAACCTTAGCTGCAGGAGGAGCTTCATGAGACATGCTGGCAGTTAGGGTTTAAAAGTTAGGTGCATTACAGAATAAAGTGTAAACCAAGTATGAGGTGTAATTGTTTCAGCCTTCTCCTGCAAATGTGATCTGTTCTTGAAGGTAGAATCACAGAAGCATTCTCGTATCATACGCATTTTTATTGAAAAGTATCCAGTTGCTAGCCAAAAAAATGACTCAAACCTAAGCGCACCTTTTTCTTTGGCTTGGACCTATAGTCTTTCTTCAGAATAAGAGAAATCGTTACTATCAAAGCAGATTAAGATGTGAGAGCACTGCTTTGTCCAGGCCTTTACAGCTGGATGCATCCCATCAACCATTGCTGCATCGGCAGTATAATGGCACAAATTGTCACCAGCAACAGTTTGTGCTGGACGTGTCGCCACAAATTGACGTTCCAGACCAAATCGTCTTTGAGGACAATTTGTGTCTAACAGAATAGCACATGCTTCAAGGACACTCATATTGTCATCCTGACATAGTTTGTGCAGAAATTATTGCCTATCCATCGTCCTACCTGCAATTTCTATAAAAATTGTTTGTAAAGAAGAAGTGATAACAAAAGCTTTCAAAAATAGTTATTATTCTATGGTTGTATATTTTCTCAACTTAACGCTCATATTTATAGAAAGGACATTTCATAATTGTCATAGATGCCGGTTATTAACATGGCTAGGTGATCAAGGTCACCTGCTTCAGTACTGTACTTAGGTTTTGATGAATTGGTTTAATTTCCTTATGATATTGTTATTCTAAAATAGACGTAACATGGATCATCTTCATGTTTCAGTTTCCTGGTGATCCAGAGCAGTGTATTGTGACAAGTCACTTGAGAACTCCACCTGATTGGTGCCAAACACCCGCCCTCTTGTATAAACTGTACAAACACACACGCCATTCCCCCACTTTCTCTTTCCCATCGTCTCACAAATGGCAGCATAGATTTCAAATCTATGCCAAGTCTCCCCTCTCCCCTCCCCCCCCCCCCCCCCCATCTCTCCATGATGTAGCAAAACTACCACACAAAAAGTTTATGACACTTTGTAATTCCATGGCCGTCTCGCTCCTCAAGGTCCCCTTCTCTCTCTCTCTCTCTCTCTCTCTCTCTCTCTCTCTCTCTCTCTCTCTCTCTCTGATAGGGCAGTGATGATACTGCAGAAAGAAATTGCATCAATTTCAGAGTCCATTACGTGCCTCACCCATATCTGATGCGCATTCTCTCTCCACATAACACAAAGGGCATGTGGCCATCTCCTCACTGCTCCCCCCTCCCTTTCCTAATCCCCCCTTACATATTCACCACCGCACATGGACAATCGTGCGCACAACCTGTAGGTGATGCAATTGTGGTAACCTTGCTTTGTCAACAGGCATGCGTTGAGATAGACACCACCATACAGGCGTAGTTTCACACGTTCGCAACTGGTCCAATCCACAGTAATGGGCTGGGGATGACAGACCCCCTCCCCCCTCCCTTTTCATTGTCTTGAGTGACACCCAGTCAAAAAGTTACAGAGACCAGACAGGACAGCTTAGCATATAAAAAGGGAAAAGCCCAGCCTTCACATTCACTGATTCTTCAAGACCAGCTGTAGATCAAAACTGAATCAAGAAAGACACCAGGGCTAAACCAGAGATAGTGAATGTGAAGCTCACCTACTCTAATCCCAGTCTAAGTTGCATTGAAGTCCCAGAAATGTAAGTTGAAAACTACGTTTCTACATTTCGAATCTATGCATTGATTGTGTGTATGCCATGTGGTTTGACAATGTAGCTTTGTGCTAATATTTGGTGACATATATCAAGATGGTGAGTTAGTATTCTGCTGTAATAAATTCTTTGCCACCATGTGATAAAAGCTATTACCATTGGTTAAGTTTCTTTGTTAACCATCTCACCACCATAAGATGATGACTGAATGATAGATTTTGATCAGAAAAACAGTATGCCTGTACTAGGTAAAAACTGCTAAGTTGATTTAGGAATACTGATGATAGTTAAAATGTCTTGCAGAGTGTGACTCTGAGTCTACACGATATGTGTACTTGGGCAAAGTGTATTCCAAGTTACTGTAATTTACTTTATAAGAAACATTGTGAGTTACTGACTAAAATGTTTAGCATTGTATTACTGTCTCATACCCTTTTGTAAACTCCAGTCAACAAACTGAACAAAAGTGGAGATGGTAATTATGGCAGAAATACTATGCTAGTCTAATCTTTTAGAGAGGAAGTGGAGACACAAGTTGACCAACTACCGTTTGGTCTTAATGTGTGGGATAAGTTGGTTTCACATGAACAATCTGCCCTGGGAACTTTTCCTGTCATTGAATCAAGACTTCACCCAGGCATCACTTTATCATACAGCAATGGGGGGGGGGGGGGGGGGGGGAAGGGTTTAATGACGTAAAAAAAACACATATTACGTCAACTAGTGTTGACCGCCGACTTCCATGGTCAGCTTAGGAAGGTTTGCAAAAACCGAAAGCGCTTCTGTAAAATGCTTTGGTGTTTTGTTTTTTTTTTGTTTTTTTTTTTAATTTGAATCTAGTCTGTCCTTTGTTGGCTGATATCTCAAACAGCCTCTGTAAAATAGAGGGCAAGTGTATGAACTCGACATGCCAGACTCGTAGCTAATTACTACAGACCAAGTTTTCTTTGTTGAAGACCTGGGACTCTACCTATCCTGGGCAATTCAGATTGTGACGACACACCATAGCCCAGCACCATGGCAGCAGGTCTACACAGCAGGATCAGACACCAGCCACAAGCGAGAGATAAACTATCCTCTCTGATATCAGATACGTTCTGATATTCCAGTTGGACACCAACTCAACTCATCCAGAACTTTCCCTTACTTCATGATGAAACAATGAGAAACAAAACTCAGCTTATACGAACTCATTTCCCTATGGTGAAATAAATTTCAATAGTTCCCTTTGTGTAAACAAGTAAAGTTGATGTGTGAAAGTGCACGAAACTTGTGTCAGTTCTTTGTTGTTCAATCAGTATTGAATGTTTGGACTTCTCTCTAACTCTGTTTCTCAGAGCTATAAGTACTGTTCAGAATACAAGCATAAGGAAATTTATCCCTGAGCCACTATTGAGTATTTCAACAGTCCCGAGAAAAACACAAATTTCCAACTCTCTTCACATCATGGATAGGTTCATATTTCACATGCCCCACACCCCACCCACCACTTAGCTAAAGCACACTTTGTTGTGTGTGTGTGTGTGTGTGTGTGTGTGTGTGTGTGTGTGTGTGTGTGCGCGCGCGCGCGCGCGCGCGCGCACGCGCATCAGGCATTGCTTCATTGACTTATTTGTCTATTTCTTTCAAATCGACCAGTTCACAAAATCTTACCCGCAAACATGGTGACATGCGTAAATGTTGAGCCTGATCTCGTACATTCTGCCGAAGCTAAAAGGATAACCTGAAGCATGTGTTTTTGGAGATGTGTGTGTGGGTGTTTGTGTGTTCATACTTTCTGCAAACAACTCGAGCAGAAAATCCGAGAAAGGTGTAACAGTTTAACTTCCTTCTCTTCAAACGAAGATACTATATTGTGCAGAAGTGATCCTCTCACTGTGTCTGATAAACCCTAGACTTAACTTTTTGCGAGGAAAAGTCCTTCTTACACAATGTAAAATAAGAGAAAAAAAAGCCTCACTTCGATGTGTCCAATGTGTGTAGTAAAGTCAGAAATAAAACAGAAAATTGCATTGCTTCCGTAAATATAACATATATATATATATATATATTATATATATATAGATATATATATATAGATATATATATATATATATATATATATATATATATATATATATATATATATATATATATATATATAGGTGTTCAGATGAAAAAGTTTGGGACACAATAAGTGGCTTGCACAGCAGAAAGAAAGTCAGAGAGAGCGACTGATAATCGTTTAGTGAGATCTAGTTGCACTAAGTCGGTATGTACTTTGAACATAAACACCAGCTAGTTTTGCAGTGATAATACGGTAGTTTTGTTAGTTTTTCCGTCGTTGATAAAGAGTCGTCCAGAAGAAGCCATCAGATCTTCGTCTATGCACAGAATAGAAATTTTCTTATGAATATCATTAGCTCCACTTCATACCATAGATTCTCAAACAACATGAAACAGCTTCCAGGTATTTGTGTTCGTACGTTATCTAAGATTGTTTTGCAAAAGCAAACTACAGACCCACTACTGTAAACCTGATCGATATGCCTTTACCATTTTAAAAGTTCACAATCAGTTTCGCGCAGAACACAACGTTTGTTAAACTGCTCAGTCACTTTTTAATTCATGTAAAGGCTTAAAGTTAGATGCTTTCGTTGTGTTTTTGCCTTTGTGTAAGAGTATGTATTCTAAAGGCATCAAGGGACATGCAGTTCTTGCATCATTCTGAGGTATCATTCATGCTCTATTGTGATAATGATTGTACAGAATTCGTTACTATAGTGAAAAGAGCAGTCACCAGCAAACAGATTACAGATTACATTATTACGTGGCATGCGGATTGCCAAGTCTTTTACAGGTGAAAAAGTCACAGAACAGAGCCTGGAAGCGCACTGCATTTGTTGTTACTTTTGGAGAAATATATACCATTAAAATAAACACTTCTGTTCACCACCAGTGACTGGGGGGGATTCGTTCTCAGGATCAGCAGCGTTCTTTAAATCGAGGAAACAGGTAATCTTGCCATGATTAATAGCAGAAAGCTTCACGCCACAGAGTTGACTAGACAAAACTGAGGGAATGATAACGGCATCAGTCAGACTCAAGTGGGTACAGCAACTGTACATATTATATATTTTTGATTACTTGTTTCTGTGTGTGTTTCTCAAGAGAAGTGGATACAAATGATGATAAAGACATTGATCTCCATAGAGGGAGGGAGAGAGAGAGAGAGAGAGAGAGAGAGAGAGAGAGAGAGAGAGAGAGAGAGTGAGTTAGTTCTTATCATTATCATCATCATCATCTCCACCATCATCATTATTATAACATTTTTCTGTTTGCTATCCCATTTTATGTGTCTACTTAGTGACTCTTGCCCACTTATTCCGACCCAAACTCCTTCTCCCTCTCCCCAGTCCACAGCCACAGCCTGAACCAGCTCGCCACAGCCCTGTCACCAGCATTCTTTACTATCATTGTTATTGTTATCATCATCGTCATATATTGTTGTCATTGTTATTATCATCATCATCATTATTATTATTATTATTATTATTGTTGTTGTTGTTAATAATAATAATAATAATAATAAACTATTATTACTGTCATCATCATCATCATCGTCGTCATCATCACCCTCATCCTTCTCATCCTCCTCCTCCTCCTCCTCATCATCATCATTGTCGTCGTCGTGGTCTGCGTCATCTTCGTCGTCGTCGTCATCATCATCATCATCATCATCATCATCATCATCATCATCGCTATTATCTTTATTTTACTATTATCATTATTATGATTATCGTCATTGTTATCATTACCAGTACCAGTATCATTATCGTCAGCATCATCGTCATTATCATTGTAGTAGTAGTGGTAATAGTTGTAGTAGTGTATTGTTATTATTATCATCATCATTAAGAGTACTTATAAAAATACTTACGCTCCAGTAGAGACCAAGCTTTGAGTGCCCTGCTATCCACCATCCCGTTTATTGAATGAGCTGCCTACCTAGTTAACGCCCACCGAGATCTGCACGCTGGCGTGACTTTCGGTCGTCTCCCGAGTGATTCGATCAATATCAGAAACCCAGTTTTCTGTCTTCAATCTTCTGAATTTTTATGCAAGGCGTGACGACCAAATTGGCCTACTCCTCTGAAAGTTGGTGAAGGGGATTTTTTTAATGTATGCAAGGTGTTATGAGTGAGTCCTCATACACAGAAGCTCGGTCTACAGCTTCATTCGCAAAAATGTTTCTGGAAATGGACTCAGAAACAACGTTAAACCCAAGGGAAATAAATTCCTTTCACTGAAACGGCTGGGTGGAGATTCGAAACACGCAGTTCAAACTCTACCAGCTGAGGTATTCTGACCAAGAGAGAGAGAGAGAGAGAGAGAGAGAGAGAGAGAGAGAGAGAGACGCCTCAGACGCTTCACACCCTTCAGATACGTTTTAATTGACAATGGCCTATTTAGCCTGTATGTCAAGGGGGTATACATGACTATTTGCAGCGCCGATAAAAGAAAGTTTATGATGCAAAGAAGCATAAATTGCAACGGATAACGTAAATGTTAATGATGAGGCTCGAAGCCATATAGAAGAAAAAGAAAATAATGTCGTGCTTTTTCGTCACTCAAAATGAATATGTAATTTCTTTTAAGTCACACGACATGATCATAAACACAAGTGCCTCACCCAGGCAAATATTCACTGTTATAAATCTTTCCTGCTCCGTCACATCTATCATCACCGCCCACTTTATCATTAGCTATACTAGCGCAGAAAACAGAACCTTTTCTTAATTAGGTCATCGAGCTTGTGGAATACATGAAAACAAACAACTCAAACATTAGAAGTTCTTACCGAGCATTTCTTTTTCCTAACATCAGATGCCTCTGCAACATACTTAGCCAGTAGAATTATATTAGTGTCAGAGGACAACAAACTATATAGGTTATGATTTTCTGTCGCAGTAACATTGAAAAGTTGAGACTTCTGTCTGATATCGTTATAAGCTGCACAACAGAATATAAAGTGATCTTCATTTTCTCTCATACCATCTGTACACATTACACACAAATCGTCTACAGTGCCTTTGAGATTAAGCCATCTTTTGTTCGCATTTAGTCCAAGTGCCCTACTTCTAAATCTAGAAAGCATATCCCTGTGCCATTTGTTGGTAACTACAGTCAGAAATGTTCAGGCTCTAGGATACTTTTAAACGAGTGGAACTAGGAATACTTCATATCATCTTCCATCTTGGAATGGCAGTTTTGTCTATAACATGAGATGAGACGGTCTTTAAATTCCAACATAGATGTTCTTTCATCGCCATCCCCTGACTGAGCCATACCACACCAAATACATAAATAAACAAACCATCTCTCTCTCTCTCTCTCTCTCTCTCTCTCTCTCTCTCTCTCTCTCTCTCTCTGTCTCTCTCATTCTTTTGACAGAGAGAGACAGATGGCTTGTTAATCTATGGCCAGAATCTTATTTGCAAGAAGTGATTCGGACCTGCAAGTACATCAATCTCAAATTCTAATTCAATATGAAAGTTCTACATGCACATGTTAAAAGTGCACTGTCCTCTGTTATCTTAAACCTTTAAATATTCGTATAATGAGTAATGACCTAATTTGTTCTGCTATGATGACATCAATGAGAAAAAAATGACATGGCTGAATGTAGAACGTTTTTGAAATAAACTTTAAACGCAAATCACCTAAGAGGGGTTACACACCCAACCACATAATTGTCTTCAGTTGAATCTTTACATTATAAAAATCCATTAAGTTTGACATACTTTTTGTAAGGGAAAACATAATATTAGTTTTTTTTTTTCAAATATGCAGTTTACAACGCAAAGTAAAATCTACATATAGCTTCTATATTTATCAAAAAGATCAACTAAATCTGTAGAAACATACACTTGTATGCATTAAACCTACCCTTTGATTTCATTGCGTGGGTTCCCCAATTTAGCCATTTAGGTTGACAACAGCTTTGTGTAAACAAACCCTTGCCCAACTCATTAATACCACCATGCATCCCACTCAAGCTAACAAAGACACTTGCAGACTTATTGATACCCATATTTTTTTATTGTTATAGTTTACACTGCAACCAAGCTCAGTTCGTCGCTAAAACTTTCAAAGCGGAAACACCTAGTTGAAGACCTTATATCTATAACAAGAATACTCTCACACACACACACACACATACACACACACACACAACACACACACACACACACACACACACCACACAGAGAGAGAGAGAGAGAGAGAGAGAGAGAGAGAGAGAGAGAGAGAGAGAGAGAGAACTGTTACTGATCGAAAATATTATTTTTGAAAAGTATATATTTGTTTCTGAGTGCGTCTGTGTGCGTGTGTGTGTGTGTGTGTGTGTGTGTGTGTGTGTGTGTGTGTGTGTCTGTGTCTGTGTGTGTGTCTGTGTGTCTCTGTGTGCCTGTGTGTGTGTCTGTGTGTGTGTGTCTGTGCCTGTGTGCGCGCATGTGCGCGCATGTGCAAGAGACAAATGGAGAGAATGAGGCCTCGAGGGAGGGAGGGAGGGAGGGAGGAAACGTGAGAGATAGAGAGAGAGATAGAGACAGAGATAGGCACACAGACAGACAGACACACAAACAGACACACTGACTGAGAGAGTGTGTGTATGCATGCTCCAGCGTGTGCGAGCATTTGTGTGTGTGTGTGTGTGTGTGTGTGTGTGTGTGTGTGTGTGTGTGTGTGTGTGTGTGTGTGTGTGTGTGTGTGTGTGCGTGGGTGTGTGTGTGTGTGTGTGTGTGTGTGTGTGTGTGTGTGTGTGTCTTTCGTTTTATATAGAAACAAAAGAAACGGAGAGAGTGAGAGAGACAGACAAACAGACAGTGAGACAGAAGAGTATCTACAGACTGGAAATAATTTGAAAACAAAAAATATATCTGTATGCAAGCGCATGGTGGTGTGTGTGTGTGTGTGTGTGTGTGTGTGTGTGTGTGTGTGTGTGTGTGTGTGTGTGTGTGTGTGTGTGAGAGAGAGAGAGAGAGAGAGAGAGAGAGAGAGAGAGAGAACGCGTATTTGTTAGGTTGAGTGGGCTTGCGTACTTGTGCATCAGCGCGCGCGTGCGTGAATACGTATGTGTAGGCCTAATTGTGGTTATGTGTATGTGTGTTTGTTTGTGTGTGTGTGTGTGTGTGTGTGTATATATATAAATATATATATATATATATGTGTGTGTGTGTGTGTGTGCGTGCGTGTGTGTGTGTGTGTGTGTGTGTGTGTGTGTGTGTGTGTGTGTGTGTGTGTTTCTATGTAGATATGTGGTTGTTTATGTGGGGGCGGAGGTGGGTTTGTTTTCATTTTTGACAAACAGACTAGGCAGGTCTTAGTGAAGACTTACATCTGTATAGGTGTGTTGTGTGTGCATTATCCGTGCAGAGCAGTATGCTAGATGTTCTGTCAATATTTTTTTGTAATATCAGCTCCCCCCCCCCCCACACACACACACACTCCCCTACCGCATCCCATCCCCAACTCTACCCCCTTCCGTGCACCTCTTCACACACACTCTATCTTGGTTAATATGAGCTGCATAAGCATGTTCAAAAAGGAAACAGTCAGTGACATCTGGAAAGAGAACAAACTTATTGTTAAGAAATGTTCATGAAAGCACGTACGTTAGCTGTTACCACTGACCATGTTTTAGTTTCGTCATTGCATGCTTTCAGCCGTTATGCAAAAGGAAAGCACGTCTTTGCATTCTTCAGTAGGAGTTCGAAACAGCTTAAGCAAGATCTTGATAACAAGATCTTGATAACAACAAATTGTAAAACTTGTTAACAGAATTCTGTGTATTCCGCAAGCTGACCTCTATCGACAATGTATACGAATAAAAGAGACAGAGGTGAAAGAAAATGTAAACAACTTAGTGTCTTATCCAGGCCTTTTCTTTCCCGCATATAGTCACGTTAAACTTCTGTGTAAGGCAGGCTTTTTTTGTTCACTCATATTCATTTACTTTAATCATGATACACAGAAAAACATATAAGGACATATAATTCTTTCAGATGATACGATCAGAATAAAGGCATGATGACTTTCAAAGTTTTAATCAGTAGGTAAAGTAAAATTTCTTCCGTTAAATTTGACTGCATGCAAAGCCAGTCCCATCAGCCATGTGTCATTTTATCACTTTCTCTAATTCAAAACTAATAATTGTTCCTTGAAAGCGGTGAAGCATATCAACTGAGTTTAAGATCGTGGTTCATTTACATAAATATTTTCATTCTATTTTACAGTTTAAAGCAAATAATGCAAAGTCTTTCCGTAATGACTGCATGCAAAGCCACTCCCATCAGCCATGTGTCATTTTATCACTTTACTCTACTATAAAAACTACTAATTGTTCCTTGAAAGCGGTGAAGCATATCAACTGAGTTTAAGATCGTGGTTCATTTACATAAATATATTTTCATTCTATTTTACAGTTTAAAGTGTTTTCTTTTTAATGATAATTATCTGGGGTTTTCAAATCATTTTCAAATCATTTCACAGCGCATGTCATATAATGCTATTGATTTTTGCTATTGCATTAATGCTATTGATAGGAAGCGGGGAAGGGGGCGAGAAGTTTTGTCATAAGAAACGTTTTAGATTCCGTTTTGTTTTAATTTTTTGTCAGTACTAAAACAACTCCACTATAAAAACAATTTCATGAAACGTCATACATGGAAATAGAATCATCGTCCCAACAACAACTGCTCAAATTATACGTGCTATTGCTAATAACACTCCTTTCATTTCTTTTCAAAATTCTTGGGAAATTTTGTTTATTTCTTCTTATTTGAATATTGTTATAGTGTATAGTTTCTTCTGTGGTTAAGAGTATAGGCTTTGCCAGGCGCTGTGTTTATATTTTTTGGTTCGTTTTTATCATGAAATTATTCGTCAGCAGGGAAGACACTTTTCCCAAAACGGTCCATTTGATCAAATCTTCCAAACAGGCCTGAACTATCTGCAGCCGACGTGTCTGCTTGCTCGTAACAATTCTTCACAAAGGTCATAGCATATGTCCATTTGTGATCACAAATGTTTTTACCTTATCTACGAGATCCAGCATTTTCTGAACGTTCATGTTACAGACAATACATGGAATACTCATACCCATATTAGTAACAGTCTATGTTGAAATATTTCTGCTTCCAAGATTACACTGAACTGGTTATGTGTCATTTTGCCTTCGTTACAATTATTAAGACATTCGACAATAACCAACGTCCATGCCAGTATATTGCAATTCTAGAAACGTTGACAAAATATGAAAATGACATCAAT
>JADBJO010006936.1:112500-122988 GCA_016801955.1 Conus betulinus
GCGTGCCTGCGTGCAAGCATATGTGTACCCGCTCTCCCTTGAGTGTGTGTGTGTGTGTGTGTGTGTGTGTGTGTGTGTGTGTGTGTGTGTGTGTGTGTGTGTGTGTGTGTGTGCGTGCTTTGCGGCCGCTCGTGCGTTTTTTTATCATTGACAATCAGACTACACATGTCTTTGTCAAGACCTCTACATGTATATGGTGTTGTTACCTGTATCTGTGCCGAGCAGTATATGTTCTGTCAACACTTTTTAAAGATATCAGTCCCTTCCCCTCTACCACAACCCACCCCCAACTCCACCACACTTCCATGCACCTCCTCACTCCCACCCCATCGAGGATAAAAAGAGGATCAAAAAGTGAAATAATTAAAGATCTCTGGAACAGAAAAAAGCAAACATCATATTGAAATATGTTGCAGAAAGCAGAACATCACGTGTGCTAGCTGTTACCACGGTGCATGTTTTAATGTCGTCTTCATGTGGATTCAGATACTATACATGCGGAAAATACGTTTTGTAATTCTTTAGTAGGAGTTCCAAAGAGCTTAGCTGAGATAACAACAAATTGCAGAAAATATTGGCAGAAATCCGTTCATTCCGTAAGCCGAAATATTATATATCAATATAAAACTAAAAGATACCGAGGTGAAAAAATGAATATGAACAAGCTAGCATCTAATCCACCCCTTTTCTTTCCCGTATATAATTAAGATAAACTTCTATGTGGACAGAAGTTGTTTTTCAATCACTTTTATTCATTTTAATCGTAATACACAGAAAAACGTTTGAAGACATATAACTCTTTCAGATAATACGATGAGATTAAAAACATGATCAATTTCAAAGTTGAAATCAGTACATAAAGTAACATTATTCCGTTAATTAAAGAGTAGATTTTCCAAATTGCAGACTGACTGAAGTTATCCCATTATCCATCTGTTATGTTGTCTCTTTCCCTTAAACATCATCCACAGGAATTATTATAAAAAAACTATCCATATCATTGAGATGTATTCTTTTTTGCTTGAAAGCGGAAGAAAATATTGCTTGAAACCTTAAGTTGGTGGTTCACTTACATTATCTATGTTTTCATAATATTTCGCAATGGAAAGATTTCTCGTTTTTTTCCACATTAATCTGTGTTTTCAAATCTTTTCAGAGAATGTAATAAAATGCTGTCGATAAAAAATCTGACGGATTTCATCGTATGAAACATTTTAGATTCCGAGTTTTTTTTTTAATTTCTTGACAGTAGTATACCAGCTCCAGTATACCAATTCTATGAAATGTCAGTGTCATACATGGAAATAAAGCCATCATCCTGGAAAAACGTGCCTAGATTATTCATACTATTGTCAATAACACTGATTTCATCTGTTAAAAAAAACTTCTCTAGAAAATTTACTTAATTCGTTTTACTTTCGTGTTGTTATGAGAGTATAGATTTTCTGTAATAATATAGTATAGACCCTGCGAGGTGCTCAATTAATGCTTTTGGTTTAACTTACTATGAAATTATTCATCAGCAGGAAAGGAAAGACACTTTTTTTTCCAAAAACGGTTTGTAAGATCAAATCTTCCAAAGAGACTCAAAACAAATGAAGCTGACTTCTCTGCTTCTTCATGACAGTTCTTCACAAAAGACATAGGTGTGTCTCCTGTGATCAAGTATATTCTTACTGAATCTACAAGACCAAGTGTTTTCAGAGCTTTCATGTCATAAAGAATGCTTGGAATACTCAAACCCATGCTTGTAAGACACCTCGTTAAAGTATTCCTGTTTCCAAGACTCAACTGAACTCATGATGTGTTACTTTGTCTTTGTTTTTTTGCCATTAGTTGTTGTGGTTATTAAAACCCTAAAATACAAACCAAGGTCCCATGACGACATATTGACATTATAGAAAGACAGACATACATAAATGATATCAAGGTTGGATGATACCACTTTGAACACTTTCCCTTTGTTTATTACAATGACAGAAAATGCAGCTGCCCATGTTAATTTCTCAGGACATCCACCTACTGTTGAGCCCAACATATCTCATGAAGATTGCATTTCTGTTGCATTCAGTGAGATGGAGTATTTGCCTTGGGACAATCCTGATAACATGATCAGCACAGAAGCAGAAAACACAACGTATGATCAAAAACAATCTGCTGGTGCTACTGTTTCTTATTGGTGGGCCAGCTAACGTCATCAACATGTCGGTGTTCTTCAAACAGGGACTAAAAGATCGGGTCAACCTGTGTCTGTTCGCATTGTCTTTTGCTGATGGTATGTATCTTACAACGAAATACTGCTCGGTGGTGAACAACTGTCAATACAGTTCACTACAAAGGAAAAGATTTGGTCCAACAACAACTTTTTTAGTAAATCGGAACTTTGTGGCCATTAAGCTTTCGTTTCTTTACATATCACAAATTCTCTCTGCCATTATTGCGACAGAGAGGTGCCTGTGTGTTTTTAATCCACTCAAAGTTTACAGTCTGTTACGCACTAGAACAATGATGGCGATCATTCTTCTAATGTCTGTCCCTGTATTTGGTCTGTATTTCATTGTGAGTTTTCGATATCGTATTGGGTGTGTGTATGATCCATTATCAGCTGCAACTGTCGTAACCGCCATTGATGGTGAATTTTACAAGGCTCACAAAGAGTTCATCAATGGTCTAGAAAGTTGTGTTTTTGGAGTTGGTCTTCCTGGAGTGGTGATGATCACAGTGACAGTGATGACCATTATGACGATCGTTAAACTTCGTCAGGCAATGTTGTGGCGATCTAAAACATCTTCGTCATTCTCTCCCCCGTGAACTAGCCCTGACCAAGATTCTTGTTGGTAACTCGGTCTTTTTCATTGTTTGCTCATCTCCAGGCACTCTTAACCGTTTTGTTCGGATCTTTTTTCCGGAAGTCAGTGCTGGACGACGAAATCATAATTTCTATTTAGCTGCTATATGGATTATTGAAATATTCACTTTAATAAATGCTACCTTCAATATAGTCATCTATTATGCCATGGGTTCTCTCTACAGAGATACGTTCTGGGCACTGTTCAAAAGAAAACCCACGACTACAAGAAATAACAAGAGGATCGAATGTGATGAAAAAATAATGAGAAACTGGTAAAGACAGTCTTAACATTTCACTGAAATAGTTGCATTGCTACATGCCACTGATAGTTGAACATACTTATTCAATTATCTGTACACGACTTTTAACTGTTTTAAACAGATTGATAATGTTTTGGAATCATTTTAATGACATGATGTCAAAGAAACTTTGCACTTTTTCGTCCAGGTGTCTGTTAGAAGCCTCTTAATGCTGTGTGTATAGTTATCAAATTTGTGAATCGTTGAAGCTGTGGTGTGTGTGTGTGTGTGTGTGTGTGTGTGTGTGTGTGTGTGTGTGTGTGTGTGTGTGTGTGTGTGTGTGTTCTTTTTTTTCTTCTATTATATGATTTGAGGAGTTGTTCAACATCCCCTGTTTTTGTTCTTGATAAAAACGGCGGTTTTTTTTCCACTTTGGACCGATACGACAACGACTATCCAGTATTATCAGCAACGTTGGAAGGAAGGATTTGAACTTCCTCACCAAATCTTTAAACCTTAAATCATAGTCACCAGGTGAGTGTCTTGGGCCCTGGCGTCGTGGACTTAGGTAATACCATTGTACTCGCTTTGTACTCCATTAACTGAGAGAAAACGTCGGGGTGGATAGCGCGTGGGGGAGGGGGGGGGGGTTAGATGTGTGTGATAAATCAATTGGTACATTTCACAAGCTGTCAGGAGGCGAACTTTTTATAACGTTTTTGTTTTTTTCCTTTCGTCTTTTGTCCAGTTATGCTGCCTATTGTTAATTGCTCATCTCTAAGTACTGTCGGTTAAAGTACAGAGTAAAATCTGACAGCTTAAGGCATGCTTCGACAAACGCTATTATTCGAAGAAAATAGTGAATAATATTTTTGAACATGCAAAAACTCATAACTCCTACTGCTTTTTTCTTGGATGTCATTAATATTTACATACAGGTAGTTTGCTTGCTCTACATTTGCTGTTATCATGTTTGCATCACTCTTTGTCCCGGGTACTGGTTATTCCTGTGCATAATATTGTGGATCCATTCACCACTTGTACAGAGATTTATATTTCAAAACACATAATCGGCCTGTTCGTCTCTGTTCCCGCATCCTCACTGGAAGATATTTTCACCGGTGATTTAAATTGAGCTCGTGCTGTCCATGCACGTTCGCAGACACACAAGGGGGAATTGTCACAGAGACACAATACGAGAGGTTGGACCTAACCCTTGGTGTATATGTCCCCAGCTTTATTTCAGCTGTCAACGGCCTGCTAAATGACAGCCAAGGACCATATGCCATTTTTGATCAACACAATGACAACCACAACGTCGCCAACGGCATGAACCACTTCTGTAGCCTGAAGTTATGTTGTAAGAGTGTCGAGAATGCGACTCCAGGTCTGTCTGTAGCCTCCTATGTCCTTCCTACATTAAAGTTGTGTTAGCCGCGTGTGACAATGGGATTCATATAATGTACAGGAATTCGTCATACCTATACAGGAGTCGTCCCATTGGGGCCAGTGCAGTTAAGGCCCACCAATAATCGTGGTCCTCTGCAGTAACATTTTCGTAGCTTTTTTCGTTAAGATGATGGCTACTTACAAGCATGAAAGGGGATTTAATGACATAATGTCATGTTGTGTCATTTCTGCAGAAAAGCCATTAGACCCTGTGGTAATGGGAGACGGTTGTCAGTGTTCACTTCATCTGTATTTGTAGATTTTTTGTTTTGCTGTCCCATCTTCTGTGCCACCTCAGTGGCATTGTACCAAGTGCTCATTCTGATCCCTCCCTCTCGTCCACAGCCACAGTCTGGCCTGACCCACCACAGCCCTGCTACTGGCAATCTACCGGGAGCAGTTGTGACGGACATTTTTGTTTGGTCCCAAATTGTGGGGACAGTTCTGAGGTGGCGAAAGTTTGCCTGTTCACCTGCTGACCTGTGTACCTGACAGCTACTCACCTGCGTTTTGTTGTCAGTATTTGTAGATTTGCCGGCCTGGAAACATCCCCACGGTGCCGAAGAGAGACTCCCAACTTAGTTTTGGTGGTAATCAGTTCCCCAGGTATCAGTGAGGCGCCTGAGTCCGGCCTGGAACTGAATACCACCGGATGTGGTAGTACAGCCCGTGCCCCAGCCGGTTTCTCCGTCAAGACGACGTGAAGAGGCTAACCGCCAGATCAGTAGTGGACTTGTGTGTAGTAAAGGGCCTCAGGATTCTCTGTCAAGATGACGTGGAGAGGCTGGCCGCCAGGTCGGTAGTGCGACATGATCTTCTGTGTGGGTGTGCCCTGTGGGACACCATTTGGGACTATCTCGAAGCGGCTGTGCAAGCCGTCTGAATATCCTGGTTGGTATGCTACAGACTGTAACTTGGGCTCGACGCAGCAAGTATGTGAACTGTGTCAGGACACTGATGGTGCCTGCGAGGTCCGCGCCAGAAAAAAAAAAAATTGCTGTGATAATTTTTGTTTATCTGCTTTGGTTGAACCATCATTTCAGCTGTGCGGCTTGGGCTTATTACATGTCGTTGTTGTGACATGTCGATTTACGACGAGCTGTGGGACTATTAAGCCCCCTATTTACAATAATAATTGCTTTGTAGTGGAGTCAGCCTTAGTAAGCTCTTCCTCCAGAGGGCCCAACCACGTCTGTCTAGCAACAGTCGCCGTGAATTTGCCAATGCCGTTGGCCCTGACAGAATTAATTCAAGGCCATAGACATTGAGAGAGGCAATCGAACTGAGATCACCATGAGAGCAAGGTATGAAAAGCCACGCAATTTGAGACTTTTTTTAAAGCTGCTCGATGAAGATGAGAATGATGAAAGTGATGCTACGGATTTCCATTCGGTCTGAGACTGCATGACAGGGGTGTACGCTACGCTTCCATTTCTAAATATATCAAATACTTCTTTCCTTTTTTGTTTGCATCTGCTTATGTGCTGGGCGTGTTGGTGTCGCAAGAAATGGCACATCGCAATCATCTAATCATTATGGAAACAAACGTTGCCTTTTTTTAGTATTGCTTACTGTTTAAGGTGTCCCTCTCTTATCAAACTTTCATTTGAAGGCAAAGAACATTTAAAGGAACCTCCCTGAGGGTATAATCCAGCGCATCAAACTAGCTGAGCTGGGTTTGTTGATTTCTTTGCCCAACGTGCACAGATTAGGGTCACCTCTTGCCGTCCTTGGGCTGAAGAGTATACAGCTTACCCATTGACTGTTTGAGCTGCTGATCAATCAGAAAGTTTGAAGGGCTTGTATGGTCACGTGGGATTATTACGTTTAGAGTGATATTATATTTGAAAGCAATGTAATGTACTTGACTCACCCTAAAATTAGTGTGACCAGAATAGTTTTGCTAATGTTTTGTCGAACAACCATGAAACGTGATAGTAGATACAGCGACGTTCATAATACAAGCAATGAACAATAGATAAAAAAAAAAAAGACATTTGAAAGAAACAACTAGTGGTATATTTAATAATCATTGTAATGTTGTCAAAATGATCGGCTGGGGGGGGGGTGTAGAGGGGAGGTGTTGGAGAGGCAGGTGTTGGGGAGGAGGGAGGGAGGAGCTGTTGGAATGAGTTGTGGACGAGGAGTGGCGCGAGGGAGAAGGGAGGGGGTGATGTGAGCGATTGATTTTACTGAGTTATTTTCAAACATGCCCCCTTGTCTAAAGGGCTTAATTGCTGAAAGGACAATAACAAAAAATTTTCAAATTGTCAATTGTTCCCCCACCCCTCTCTCTCTCTCTCTCTCTCTCTCTCTCTCTCTCTCTCTCTCTCTCTCTCTCTCTCTCTCTCTCCCGTCCATCCCTCTTTTCCCGTTTCTCTCTTTCTCCTTCCCTCCTTCCTCCTCTCTCTCTCTCTCTCTCTCTCTCTCTCTCTCTCTCTCTTTTATTATATGCCTCTCTGTGATTCATTTATCACATGGCTATAAGAAGACGTAGAACGTAGTTTTGACTAGTGGCCGTGTGATCGGGTGAGTGAGTGAGTGTACGCGGTGTGTGTGTGTGTGTGTGTGTGTGTGTGTGTGTGTGTGTGTGTGTGTATGTGTGTGTGTGTGTGTGTGTGTGTGTGTGTGTGTGTGTGTGTGTGTGTGTGTAACACACACACACTACTATGGTTCACATGGCTATAAGAAGACGTAGAACGTAGTTTTGACTAGTGGCCGTGTGATCGGGTGAGTGAGTGTACGTGTGTGTGTAACACACACACACACTATGGTTCACAGAGACACTAACTCTCTAGAACTAAACGACAAGAACCACAGATAATAAACGTTAAAACCTTCGAACAGAGATGTGATCTCTGCAGACTTTGCGACAGCGTTCGTGACCCACAAATAGAAAGAGGTAAGTACACGAACACTCCGAGAGAGAAAACAAAAAATGCTCAGCCTGTTGCGTGGTCGAAGATGAAATTTATTTTTCAGACACTTGCTCTAGATGCAAAACTGCTACGACCGAAGTTTTTTAAAAAAAAACGGCACACACACACACACACACACACACACACACACACACACACACACACACACACACACACACACACACACACACAGCGCGCGCACACACACAAAGACAGACAGACAGACAGACAGAGATTCAAACGTTTTATATTCAAAGATAAAGATGTTCTGCAAATGTTAATCTTTCGGTTTGTTTTTGTGTTTCTACTTTAATATGCACAGTAAAGACCACAATATGATGCTTATAACAGAGATAACAACAACAGCAAGAACTACAACAACTACTACAACTACTACTGCTACTACTACTGGTGCTGCTGCTGCTGCTGCTGCTACTACAACTACTACTACCATTACTACTACTATGATACTACTAATAATAACAGCAGTTGTAATAGCAACGAAAGGCATAATGATAATGATATGAAGAACATCAGTAATCATCATCATCATCATCATCATCATCATCATCATCATCATCATCATTATCCTCATTATAACAGCAACAATAGAAACAGAAGCAGGAATAAAAGAAAACAGCACAGTTGATTCACACACACACACACACACACACACACACACACACACACACACACACACACACACACACACACACACACACAACGCACGCACACACACACACACTCTCTCTCTCTCTCTCTCTCTCTCTCTCTGTCTCTGTCTGTCTGTCTGTCTGTCTTTCTCTCTCTTCTCTCTCTCTCTCTCTCTCTCTCTCTCTCTCTCTTCTCTCTCTCTCTTCTCTCTCTCTCTCTCTCTCTCTCAATAACTTGTGTTATGATGAACAATCGAATTCCTATTCTTTGAAGATACTTTAGTGGACACAGAACAATGATTGAGGTGAATGACAAATGCTGGTTCTCAACTCTAGTTGAATCAGATCCACACAGGGAAAAGGCAAACTACAGTTAATTCTAAATTCTGTACTTGAAGTAGAAGGTTCACAAGTCAGTCTTTGTGCGACTGTTTTAACGGCGTCAAAACAAAAGACTTGTCATTAAGTCAATAAATAACTGTCTGAAAACCTTTCTCAGATTATTTAAAGTTTAAGAAACCGAACGTAGGAGAAACATGGTGTAGCATAACTAGTTACAATATAAAATGCTCTTGAAATTAGAAAACTATGACAACCCAAGCCAGAAAATCGTGACCTTTGAACGCCAAAAAAAATCCCCCTTTTTTTTTACTTCGAGAACTATGGCATAAGAAAACCAAGCCAAATGCACGGCATATTCTCGATACAGTTTCTTGAATCTCTACACTTCTGGGATATTTCTGGGTCTCTATCTTTCGGAAATGCTAAATACAAACGGACATGACATCTGGTAGACTAACGTCATGGACAACAGTTCTCTAAAACATCTAAGGTGAAATCAAATACACAGATCTGAAGGAAAAAGCAAAGCAAGGCAAACACGATACGTTTTCTAGATAACTTCTCCCCCTCGCTCCCATCCACCCCACCCCCTACATACACACACACATACACACACGCACACACACACACACACATACACACACACACACACACACACACACACACACACACACACACACACACACAACACACACACGCACAAACGCGCGCGCGCGCGCGCGCGCGTGCGCGGAGACATACAAATACATAGAATAAAACATTATGTTTTAAAACAAGCTGATTGTATTCTATTACATTACAAAGGTTACGATGGCAGTGTTCAGAGTTCCCGGACATTATTTTTAATCTACCAATGACCCATACAGTCATCATCAGTGTTGTAGCTTGCTTGGCACCCCCGGCATTTAGTATTTTAATCTACCAAATGACCCATACAGTCACCATCAATGTTGTAGCTTGCTTGGCACCACAGACTTTCAGAAATGAACTTTGCTGAATTGAAGTAGGTACGTAGGCAATGGGCCTTCCACAACAAAAGTTTCACACTTCAGAGGGGTGCAAAGTGCACTTTTTCATATACCTCAGGGTGGCATTCCTTTGTAAATAGGAATTCATGGATACCATCAATAGCCACACATACCGTCTCAGAAATCTCGTCTTCTAGAGCAGGTACTTGACAGTGCCTTTTCTAGAAATCACATTTGAATATTTATTCATTCAGTTTATGGAGAAACATCCTCCTGTAGGCGTGGGATCAGATTAATTAAGAAGAAATAAAAACGTTGATCAGCATACATTTTAGAAACATTCTTCCATCCTTCTGTACAATGACTACACTAAAGCTGATTTTACTGTCACTTTTTTTTTTTTTTTTTTGGGGGGGGGGGGGGGGGGGGGGTAGGTAGGGACGGGGGAGGAGGGTGGGGATTTGTAGTTTCAGGAGAGAACATAATAATCTACAGAAAGAAGACAGTGGTTTAAATTCGTACCCCCCTCCCACAAAAATGAATAAATTGATAAGTAAATAAAATTGTAAAAGATAGATTTAAATCGGTAGACTTATATTTGCATTTTTTTCGCCCTGACTGTAGAACAGTCAGACCAGCCAATTTCCAGCACTCCTCTATTCTGGTTGGAGGACGTGTAGATTAAGCGGTTGCTAAAGCGCATCGCCTGCTATCAAGTAACGTTTAGCCACCTTTACTACACCATCCAGTTCTATCACACTGCTGATGACCCGGATAAATGGTTCCATTTTTGGTAGACGTTTGAAAACTTCTGACGATAAGTTTCGCAGTCCCTCCTAATCTTGAATACCTGACAATTGCACCCTAGCATTTGAGGTAGATTTCAAGTCTGACAATGAAGTGCTCTGGCCTCTCTCCTCCTTTAGGTCGGGTTCAGGAAATTGGGGCGCAAAAATGAAGGCAAAGGGACGCTAGGTCCATCCCACATAAGTGTTTGAATGCCAGATATGGCAATTATGAGGCCTTAATATTTGGAATTTGCAGTACATTGCAAATTCAAGTGTCTTT
>JADBJO010006937.1:0-27500 GCA_016801955.1 Conus betulinus
TTCCAAACGCGAAAGTCCTGTTTGTTTGTTTGTTTTCAAGCAAACATTAAAACCGTGATTTTCAATGATAAGAGCAAAGCTAATGTATCCACATACAGCAACACACTCTAAAAAGAGAACTGCAAGGACACACAAAGAAGTGCGTGTCAATGTCACCTTCTTATTTCTTCCTTCCAGCCCATGCCTCTCGCATTCATGTTTCGTTCTGTCATGTTCAGGTGGACGGATGGATGAGGATGGTGGTGAGAGGGGTAGGGGGTGTGAGTGTCAAAGATGGCAAAACCACCTCCCTCCCGTCCGACCTCTTTTCCCTCAGTTTTCAAAAGAAAAAAAAAAAACAAAAAAAAAAACCTTCCACAACTCCCCTCCCCCCCCCATTCTCTCTCTCTCTCTCTCTCTCTCTCTCTCTCTCTCTCTCTCTCTCTCTCTCTCTCTCTCTCTCCTCTCTCTCTCTCAAGGGTAATGACACTGAAGATACTTAGAGCTACTGACTGACGTTTGTGTTACGATGAGAATTGTTTTTAGGCGCGGAAAGTGTATTTAGTCTGACTGATGCTAGTATTCATAATGCAAAGTTTAATTAAAACCTACAACAAGTTAGTTCATCTATACATAAGCAGATGACAAAAATGAAACTTCATGTGTGGGTCTTTTTTTTTTTTCGGTAAAAGTTGGAAGGATTCTTGAAACATCCTTTGAGACAAGTCCTATGGAAATGTACATTTCACACTAGTACTGACTGCGAACGTCGTGGTCTAGTGGAAGCGACCACGTCTTCAGACTGATGAAGTTCACTCGACTGAGTTACTGCCCTTGAACCGCCTTTTGTTTCTTTTTAAATACCCCCACCGTCACGGGGTACCTGTTTTTTTTCTGCTACCCAAACCGTTTATCCAAAAGTTAAAAGGCCTGTTTCACTGTGGGAATTTACGCAAGACGTGACAGTAGATTCTGATGGGGTATTCTGTATGATTGGTTGAGTCTCTTGTTATGTTTTGCTCAATAAAACAAGATATTTTAAATGTTAAACTCTCGACAGGAGGCTCTCAAAGTCAGGCTCACACAGTGTTGTGGGAGTTTTGTGTAAGTGTAATCGTTTAGTCCCTTATATCCATCCTCGAATAGTTTGCCTTACACCAGAAGTGAGGTTTGTTGCTTGAAGGCAAATGTGCCAGACGTTCACAACTCTGTTCGTAAAATTGAATTTCTGACTGTTTTACATCGAATTCGTTTTGAAAATGTCTCTGTTTTTCAGTCGTTTTTTTTTTTAGCCAGGGTTATCAGAAATGTTTGAAATGGAGTTCTATCACTGATAGTTTGAGAACTTAAGAGAGTGTAGGAGGGGGAGGGGAGTTTTACGTGTGTGAAACAGGATATCTGTGCATAGTTCAACGCACTTTGTCCATTCGTGATGTTGGACACAATTTTATCTTTGTTTAAAAGTTAGTTCTGTTTATGAGCAGACTTGCTGAAGTATGGGGACTGTAACTGAGTTGACCAGTGGTAGGATGATAATCTGCCTTTCCACGGGAAATTAGAGCGTCGTTGATACATTCTTTTGAATTTAGTGGGCCAGTGGTCAGGTCAGGAATGCAAGTGGCACCCTTTTACGTGTTAAATCAAAAAACGAAATGGGGAACTTCAGGAAAAAAGACACGCTGTGACAAAAAGCAGCTACAAATGTACTAAGAAACACTAAATTTTCATCTGGTGATAAAGTTGATTGATCCCAGCGTGTAAGCATGTGTGTGTGTGTGGGGGGGGGGGGGGGAATGCTTGCGTGCGTGCGTGCGTGCATGTATGTGTGTGTGTGTGTGTTTTATCGACGTGTCCACATAAGTGATTGCAGGCATCTAAGCGTGTATTTTATGCCCTAGGGCTCACACGTATGACGTGTGTGTGTGTGTGTGTGTGTGTGTGTGTGTGTGTGTGTGTGTGTGTGTGTGAGTGTGTGTGTGTGTGTGTGTGTGTGTGTGCATGAGTGCGTGTGTGTGTATGCACGCGCTTGCGTGCGTGTGCATGCGTGCGCGCGCGCGCGCGCGCGCGCGTGTGTGTGTGTGTGTGTGCTTAAGTGCATGCATAAGATTTATAAACCTGTACACACACACACACACACACACACACAGATATTCAGTTAAGGAGTTCATACGGTGACGAGAGTTGGGGATGGGTCGGTGTGGTTCTGTAGGGGAAGGAATAAGAATAGTTTATCTATCGGTTAGATTAAAATTTCACCTCCACTCTCTCGCTTACTAGTTCTGGAAGGCGCAACTTGCTGTTACAGGTCATCGAAAGAAATGTGTATTTTTCTCGGGACTGTTAGAAATACTCAAGAGTGGCTCAGGGATAATTCTTCGTAGGTTGGTACACTTAACGGTGCCTGCAGCTCCGGGTGACAGAATCAGAGATAAGTTCAAACATTCAATAGCATATGAACAACAAAGAACCGACACAAGTTAAGTGTACTTTCGCACATCAACTTTGCTTGTTTATACAAAGGTAAAATATACACATGAATAAACTTCAACTTAATCAGTATTTGGTGGGGGGGGGGGGGGGGGGGGGGAGGGGGGCTGACTTTTCCCCATGTTATTTCATCATTAAGAGAGGAAAAGTTCTGAAAGAGTTGAGTTGGAGTCCACTTGGAATATCAAAACTTATCTGATGTTGGAGAGGATTGTGGATCTCTCACCAATTGCTTGTGACTGGTCCACCTTCTCTGTGGGCAGGCTGATCCATTCAGGCTCCTCTGCTGGGTCAGTGACAGGCAGACCCAGGGATAGGGGGACCAACCCCAGAGGAGTTCTTCTGGGTCGATCAGTGAAACTTTACACAGGATTTCAGAGGATCGGGAAATGATCATTCCCTTACCTGATCTGCCCTGTTTTCTGACTAAGTGACTTGGGTTCACCGGTGGTGATCAGTCTTCCAACCATTGGTAGAGCAGAGAAGTAAGGAAACTTGGTTTCCCCTTTTTTTACGTGCTAAGCTGCACATCCGGTCTCTGATGTCTGTTTGATTGACAGGCCGTCAGAGAAACATGACAGCCAATAGTGTCACTGTAGACAAAGAATGGGGGTGGGGTGTTCGTAAGCAGAAAGGGGGGGGGGGGGGGGGGGTGATGATAATTCCCACCACCTACAGTGCGAAGCAGAGAAAGGGGGAGGGGTGATGATAATTCCCACCACCTACAGTGTGAGGCTTTGTGCAGAAGATTCGAGAACACCATCTCTTAGATGTTGGTGGCAGGTTTAGCTTTTCTGCAAATAAACAATGCTACATGGTCCGCACATGTGTGAGACACGAGCGGACAGATCGTACGGCCATGGCGAAGGGAGGAAGGGAAGGGGGGGAGGGGGACGTTTACTGGCGTCTCTGAAGTACACGGACATCTTGCATTTCCATGATTGCTACGCTATCAGGTACATGAGGCAGGAGGGGACAGAGGAGGAGGGGTGGGGCTGGGGGCGGGAATGAAGTGGGGTGACTCGCATGGGATTGGCTACTTCAAAGAAAACACCTAGCAGACTGCAAAGAGAGGGTAAGGGGGGGTGGGGGGGTGTGCATTCAAGACTGAAAATTAGCTTAGTCTGGTAATCTTTAATTGCCATTCATGAGACCAGGAGAGAGAGAGAGAGAGAGAGAGAGAGAGAGAGAGAGAGAGAGAGAGAGAGATGAAGGAAAGGGAGTAAAAAAAAAAGGGGGGGGAGGTGTAGAGGATGGTGTGGCTGGCAATTGTCATGTCACACATATACACAACACACACACACACACACACACACACACACACACGCACACACACACACACACACATGTTCGCACGCGCGCGCGCACACACACACACACACACACACACACACACACACAAGTTCGCACGCGCGCGCGCGCACACACACACACACACACACACACACGAACGCACGCACACACACACACACACACACACACACACACACACACACACACACACACACACACACACTTGCGCACATCCACAACGGACTTGTTGACCCAAGAATTTAGGAATAAGTACTTGTCTGCAGTCACTTAATCTGACGTGATATTGTTAAAAAAAAATTCAGACTAAATTCACACCAGAAAAAAATCGCTTAAAAATGTAAAGCTATTAAAATGCTCTAATTGACCATTTAAAATTTAAATCCTTCACATGAAAAGTGTACATCAAATGTTCAATCAATTAATAATTAATTAGAAAAAGAAAAGCAGTACATTGAAGAGGTGGTAAATCGACTGATTTTATGATTGTTTTCATGTTTTTACGTTCACATAGAAAATAACATTTTTAGATTGTATGGCTTACTTTGTTCTTTGGTAGGTGTATATTGAACTAGCACTGTGACAATAGATTCTTCAGGAAAAAAACTCAAACGGGTCATGGGTACTGTATCTGTCTTTAGTAAAAATTGTGTATGGTAACGTATGCTGAGTTTTTTTTTGTTTTGTTTTTGTTTTGTTTTGTTTTATTTGGTTTTTTTTGTTTGCTTGTTTTTCCACTGTGGATCTAAGAGAAAATGACACTTTAGTATGCTAAATTTTTAGGTAATTTTAATTACTCTGGCATGACTCATTGGCTTATTCTCTGCGTGAAGAAAGCTAAATTGGTTTCATTCAGATGAATGAAACGTCTCATCCTTTATCTTTCGTCCTATCATTGTCCTTGTCTGCATACCTTTTGTCACATGAATGACTTTTATCCTCAAGTTTTCCTTTGCACTTATCAACGTAAGAATATCAATGTAAGGATTTGTTGGTTATGCCAATATTGACCCCATCGTGTTATCTCAGACCTTTTACATTTGGCAGTTTGGAATCAAAAACAAGGCCTGTTTGGGTTTATGGGCCTTTAATTATTCCACCGTGGGAGTAAGAACTACCCTACTGTTCCCCGTCTCATTTAAGATTTGTTTTCGTACCAATCAAATTGACAATCAAACTGAGATTACCTGTATTTGTTACTGTTTGTCCGTGTCTATGTTTGACTATATTCAAGATCGAAAAGGCTCTGCCAGTCTTGAAAAGACGTCGATTTGCATTTGTTCATTTCTGCAGTTGTTGTTGCTGTGCAGATGTATCTAGTATAGGGCATATGGCCAAGCTTGGAGCTTGGAGCATCCCTTTTGAGGGATGTCTCCTTGTTTGTTTTGTGTGCTCTGTCTTGTCATTTTCTGCTGATGATTTTGTGTCGAAAGCAAGATTGATTTGGAGTTATGGGCTTATAATTATTTCGTCATGGAAGCAGAGAGTTTCCTAAGTGTTTCTTATTTATTCATACATTTGGTCATTACCTGAAAAAAAGTGAAGTAACCCATGTTGTCCTTCATATTTTCAAATTGTACAATGTATCAGATTTAATTTTAGTTTAAATCCAGCTGTTTATCGTTACTTTCATTCATGAGCAGCCCCCATCCCCTTCCCCCTTTTGAAAAGCGAGGAAAGCAGCACTTGTTGGTATTCGTCTTTCTCGAGTGAAAAATAGTGTCGCGCCATGGATCAGTCAGTTGTGGAGTTGCAGCACCTGCTGTGGCTGAAGAGCCCAATCCTTGGGTGGCAGACTTTGTTGCAGCTGCGGCATGTAAGTCTCGGTCATGAATGTCTGTGAGTGCCGACACAATTCTTTGCCATCTGCAGCACCTCCGTTCTTTCCACTGGGCCTCTCACCTCTGCTGCTGCTCTGCTTGCTTGATGCCGGCCTTGATGGTGGACTGCCAGCTCACCCGGTCTGAAGCCACTGTCTCCAGGTCTGCTGGGTCGAGGCTGCATGCCTTCAGGTCGTGCTTGCGTATATCTTTGTAGCGTAAGGCGAGCCGTCCTGTGGGTGTGGAGCCTGTAGCCAGCTCGCCGTGCAGCATGTCCTTTGGGATGCGACCAATGTCCATGCGACTGACACAGCCACGCCAGTGCAGGTGTACCTGTGTCAGCATGGGGGACCATGCCAGGCATCCCTGCCTGGGTCAAGACGTCCTTGTTGCTGATGCAGTCCTGCCAAGTGATGCCAGGAGTTTTCTGAGGCAGCTCAGGTGGAAGGTGTTCAGTCTTCATTTTTGACGAGAGTACAGGGCCCATGCTCTGCTTCTGTAGAGAAGAGTGCTCAGCACGCAGGCTGGGTTTCATCTTGGTGTTTTTACGTTAGCATGGTGTTGTCCCAGACTCTCTTCGCTAGACGAGCCATCGCTGTTGCCGCCTTGCCGATCCACACGTTCAGCTTGGCGTGCAAAGAGAGGTTGCTGAAGATGGTGGAGCCCGAGTAAGTAAAGTCGTCGACCACTTCAAGGGTGTGATCGCAAATGGGATGCGGGGAGTGCTGCTGACGTCTTTGCCCATGATGTTTGTCTTCTCTATGCTCAATGTGAGGCCGAACTCCATGAGGCATCAGGAAGCAGGTGATGAGCCGTTGTAGCGCCTCCTCGGTGTTGGCAGTGAGAGGGGCGTCAATTGCAAAAAGCATTTTCCTGATGATGACTTTCTGCACTTTCGTCTTTGCTCAGAGGCGTGCCAGGTTGAAGACGCTTCTGTCACTCCTAGTGTGGAGGAAGATGCCGTCTTCAGACTGTTGGAAGGCGGAGGGCAGCAGCAGAGAGAAGACTTCAAAGAGTGTTGGATCGAGCACACACCCTTGCATACTGGACAGTGCCATTCATGTTGTTATGGAAGACATGATCATCATCAGGAGCTTGGTGCAACATCCGATCCGGTGTAGTTGGGTGAAGAGGCCTGACCTATTGACCAAGTCGAATGCCTTGGTCAGGTCAATGAAAAAGATGACCAGGGTCGTCTCCGCTCGTGGCACTTCTCTTGTAGCTGCCTCAGGGAGAATGTCATGTCAATCGTCAATCTTGCAGCTCTGAAGCTGCGCTGTGCCTCTGGGGACACTTGTTTGGCTGTTAGCTGCAGCCTGTTGAGGACGAGGCGGGCAAAGGCTTTGTCAACAATGCTGAGAAGGGATATTCCACGATAGTTGTTGCAGTCATTGTGGTTCCATTCGTTCTTGTACAGCGTGATGATGTTTTCATCGCGCATATCCTGGGGCACAGGTCCCTTCCTCCCAACACTGCAGCCGAAGCTCATGGAGGTGATTGAGAGGAGAGAACCCTCCTTGCCCGCTTTGATGACTTCTGGTGGAATGCCGTCACTACCCGGAGCTTTACCACAGGCTAACGAGTCGATGGCCTTGCTGCCTTCCTGAGTTCCTCAAAGCTGGATGGGGGCGTCGAGCTCTTCCACAACAGGCAGGGAGGTCATGCTCCCAATGGCTGTGTGGGTGACTGAGTTTCCTCTCTCGGAGTACAGCTCCTAGTAGTGCCGCGCCCATCTCTTCATCTGTTAGTCGCAGTCAGTGATAACTTGCCCAGAGGTAGAGTTAGAGGAGGAGCAAACTTGACTGCGCCTTGCTGAACGCTTTCCTTCATAGCGCAGATAATGTCGCAGTCGGCGGAGACCTGGATGTCCTGGCACAGGTTCAGTGCTCACTGGCGCATTGACGGGCGGTCTGCTGGGTGTTGTGTTGCCAGCTGTTCAGAGTGCATCCAATGTCTTTGCAGAGCCAAGAAAACAGTGCTAGTCCTAGCATATTTGACTTTCCCTGTTGCAGTATATTCTTAACAAATTTACACGAAACACTATGATAAATTCCTTAATTCAGTTGTTAGTTTGGAAAGCGATGACTGTCAATGGACTGACAATTGTGTAGGGAAGTGTGTTATTACGTGGATGGGGAGTACAGTTGGGTTTCTTTTTTGCTGTTTGTTGTGTGTTTAGTTGTTGTTGGAATGAAAGACATTATATGCAGTTAGAAGAATAAAGCTGGTTATGTTACAGGACGTATTCTTACGTAATACCAGATGATAGGCTGCCAGTTTCTATGGCCGTTTGCAAATTACCGCCTGATGCTGAGCCTCTTTAAGGACAGAATGAGGTGGAGGTGGGGGTACAATATGAGGTTAACCATTGGCTTCACCCATATCTTCAGATTCTGGTATCTTGCCTGTGAGCTTCTGTTCCTGCTCTGGGCTTCGTATTCCAGCTGGGGAGAGGTGGTTAGGCCACCCTAAACTATGTACGAACATCTTTGTTAGAAATTGACATCAGTTGGTATTGCATTCATGCACAACTAGCTTACCTCTAGGTCTTCTGTTGTTACACTGCTTTGAAAGAAAAAAAAAAAAAAAAGGAAGAAGCAGAAGGGTGACGGTTGTGATGATCATCAGTTTGGAATAAATGGATGAATTTAATAAATATCTTTATTGTTGTAGAATATTCCTGTCCTGTATATAAGCCATTTTCATTCTTTGTTTAAAGATAATGATGCAAGAGCTTGTTAACAATCTACTCCTCGTTCAAGCCAAACGTATGCAAAAATTCAGAGTTAAGCAGAATATCGTTCTCTAAAGCTAACCAAGCTTTGCTACCATACCCAAACTACACACTGCAGCTGCAAGTATGCAAGCCTTGGTAATCTATGCACTCTACACTCACCGCCTTGGCGATCACGAAAGCAGCTGACTGTGCTATTCACATACATCCCAGTTGTCGCCAAAGAAATTTATCTGGTACTTGCAATAGCAAGTTTTGTAAACTGCTAATAGAATTAAAACTGTAAATTTTTTGTTCAACAATGCTAAGCGCATGGTGTTCCTGTCTTTTAGATGCATGTTAAAAAAAGACTCACACCTAAAACTAAAAAAAAAAAAAAATAAAAGGAACAACCCTTAGAAATGTCCTTCAACTTGCTACACTCTTGACAGAGTCGAAGTAGGTTCGTTTACCTTTCATTCCAAAGGCGTCTAATCTCTGTTCACGCTAATCTTCGTTTGAAAAAAAAATCAGGGTAACTGTACTCACTGACCATCTCCTTTGTCTTTCTATCAAAACACCATTTTCATGACTCACCTGCTCCACATACACTCCCCTTCCCTCCCTCCCCCTCTCCCCCACCCAAACAGACGACTTTTTAAATGACCATTACTTGTTCTTGTCAATATTAGAACGGAGGAATATGTTGTTGCATGCATTATTCAAAACGTCTATTTGGTTACGTGATAAAACTGCACTGGCGTTGTAGACAATAGTTCCATGTTGTTAGCAAAACAGAACAGGTACAATTCGACCAGACCCGGCAGAAGCTGATTTCCATGGACACAAAGACTGCCTACCGTTGATGCAATTTCGTAAAAATAAGTCATGAAAACAACGTTGGCTATAGATACAACACGGTTACCCATCAATTAGTTATATATAAGGAAAATGTCAGCGACTCTAAAATGACTGCATTATACGTGGCAGTGATACCATCTATAAAGCTTCTATTCTAAGCGAAATCAAACTGTTAAACAAGGGTAGGCACTGACCTGAGCCAACAGCCTTCATCAGGTCGACAAAACAAGCATGAATTTCCTACCTACCCGGAGTTGACTTTGCTACAGCCTCAGCTGGGAAAGACTGGAAATATATGTCCAAATTCATCCACTTAATGGATGCGTTCCTAAAAGTGTTGCTCAATTCTCTGACCATCATTTCAGTGTGTCTGCATCTCTCTGGAATGATCAACTCCTAGATATAAAATATAAATAAGCGTAGAGTATGGCCGTGTAACGTTGTTTTAGATAGGAATGGACCTTTGCAGCATCATCTTCATCATCATCTTCATCTATCTCATAAGAGAAGTCTAAAAATTCTTTGGTCATTTATGTCCTGCTCTCATGGCGACGCTAGTTTTGATTTTCTCTCCCTGTCCATGCCCTAAGTGAGATCATGTTTAACTTGCTGCTATCAGTGAGTGATGGCCACTGTCGTTGGACAGACGTGGTGGTGCCCTCCACAGGGGAGTCGCACACTGAAGCTGCCGCCGCCATTAAGCCATTGTTGTCGTCAGTAGGGGTCTTGACCAGTGGTGTCCGGCATAACATTGTGCCAGATTAGAAGAGGCGCCACCGAACACTACCGGAGTGACTCGGCAGCAGTGGAGAGTGTGGTTTGTTGCCTCATTGACTGTCTTTGTAGACCGTTGGAGAGGTGGAATAACCCCAGGATCTGACTGTGGACAGGGAGCTGGAGGGAATGGCGTGGAGGTCATGCCACTTAGGTGGCACAGAAAGTGGCCACTAAAAGAGAACAGGAAAAAGTCCACGAGTTTTGTTCACGTGTAAAGAACTAAAAAGAAAGGAAAAGTTGACTGTATGACACAAAAAAGTCTGACATTCCTACTTGCTTGAAAAAGACTGTCTCTCTCGTTTGTTTTCTATTAGCTGATATCACCATTTACAGATCAAACTGGTGGCATCTATCAACTGATAAAAGAAAACAATGTGCTACAAATTGCGAACAATCTTTCCTGATGGACTGAATGTTGCAGACTGGGAGTGAAGGAACACACAGCTTATTGTCTGTGTCCCAGACTGACAAAGACTATCAACACTTGCATCTCATACCTGTATGGATTGCTGCTAACGTCCATGTGCATTACTTCATTATGCTGTTTCTCATTTGAATTCAGTCCTCTTTCTAGATGTCTTAAACTACCCCTAATTTATTTGCTTTCTCTGGTCTCTACTTTAATTCCTTGACTTCAACTTCCAGCAGCTAACAAAATTTTCCTATTTGTTACCCCCCCTCCTCCACCCCAAGCGCACAAGTGTGTGTGTGTGTGTGTGTGTGTGTGTGTGTGTGTGTGTGTGTGTGTGTGTGTGTGTGTGTGCATGCGTGCGTGTGTGTGTGTGTGTGTGTGCATGCGTGCGTGTGTGTGTGTGCGTGTGCGTGTATGTGTGTGTGTGTGTGTGTGTGTGTGTGTGTGTGTGTGTGTGTGTGTGTGTGTGTGTGTGTGTGTGTGGGTAAGACCCCTGTACCCTCCCTCTATTCTTGCCATTTGCTTCTAAACAGTTCCAGCTTTCTTCCTCACCTCATATATCACTTGTGCATCTTCATTTACCATTCTGTACCATACCCCCTATGTCCCTTATGTGATCTTCTTCTTATATATACGTGCACGCACGCGGGCGCTCACACAACGGGCGCAGTTGCGCACACACGGGCGCTCGCGCACGCATGTGCTCTCACATACACACTTTTCTCCCTTCCCCTCTTTTGCTAGGTCTTCTACTCTTGTGTCCACCTCAGGCCACACCTCTAACCCCCTTCCCATTTCACCCTTCACTTTCAATTCCTTTCAACCCTCCCATATCTGTTCATTTGCTCATGTCACTGGTGGAGAGAGAGGGTGATGGTCATGATTGTTAGTATGGTTACTATGATTTGTTGTTTGCTTTTATTGTCTCTCCCACTCGCAGCTCATTTCACCACTTCCCTCCACTTCCCACCCTTTACTTTCCGCCCTCCACACCCTCACACCCTTCCCTCCTATCCCCCACCCCCACCCCCCTTTTTTTCCTGCCCTCCAACAAGTCCCCTTCCATCTCCCATCCTTCTTCAGTGAACTCCTTTTTTTTTTCCAGTGAACTTGGTTCTAAGTGAACTCCTTTCTAGTGAACTTTTTTTTCAGCGACACAACAACAGTAATCTTAATTACGTGTTACGTTTGTCAGCTGGCCAGTGTGGCTTGAGAAAGGTTGAAATAAACCGAAATATTGCCATTTATCTCATGGGTGTTTTGTGGCTTCTATTTGTCATCTTCCCAAAGAAAAACAACGTGCCCAGGGAACGGGGAAAGCTGCCCTGCCTTCACCTACGTTCAGCACGTGGCGATCGTGCTATGAGACCCATGACTCTTTCCGCATGGAGGAGAGTATCATAAGCGTTAATAATCACTGTGTAAAGAAATGTATTGACTTAGGAGGAGAAAAAGAAACTAGGGTCGCAGACATCTTCATTAACTCCACTCCTTGAGTGCGGGTGTGCATATATATATATATATATATATATATATATATATATATATATATATATATACATACACACACACACACACACACACACACACACACATAAAACTAATAAAATTCCAAGGATAGATAACCGAGCACCATTCCAGCAACTTACAGAGTAGCTCGATGTTGCAATGACTGCAAGATATGTTCAGTTACAAACAAAGCTCGCTCTTATGCTTTAGATTGAAGAATAGGGGGAGATAAACGTACATATCTGCAGTGGTAGATAATTCTGCCTAACTAACAGTATGTGCTTGAGTGGGGTGAATGGGGAATAATAATGTTTCTCAAAATGAGCCTTCTGCAAGCTTATAATCTCCAAGGAGGAGACAATCTTCAATGGGGAGGAAACTTAGTAACATATGACTTCTGGTCAGATACCGGTATTTCGAAACCTGACTGTTTCTCTTCAGTGACCGCGGAAAGCGGTAACTTCACTCCTTTGCCTTTCCGGTTTTAACAAGAATTCTATCCCAGAAAAAAGGCTGGTGTGTGCAATACCGTAGTATGTTTGTTGAGTTAAAAAAAAAAACAAACAAACAAAGGTGCCACCTAGCAAGCAAAAGAAAAAATCATGAAAGAGCAAAACAAGCTACATTTTCTGGTGAAAAGTAGAGAGAGAGAGAGAGAGAGAGAGAGAGAGAGAGAGAGAGAGAGAGAGAGAGAGAGAGAGACAGAGACAGACAGACAGACAGACAGATAGATACATAAGTAGATAGCTTTATATATATATATATATATATATGTGTGTGTGTGTGTGTGTGTGTGTGTGTGTGTCTATCTGCCTGTATGTCTGTCTGTCTGTCTGCCTGCCTGCCTGCCTGCCTTTTGTTTGTGTTGTTCTCTCTCTCTCTCTCTCTCTCTCTCTCTCTCTCTCTCACACACACACACACACACACACACACACACACACACACACACACACACACACACACAAGAGTGTGAGTGTGCGTGTGTGTGTGTGTGTGTGTGTGTGTGTGTGTGTGTGTGTGTGTGTGTGTGTGTGTGTGTGCGTGTGTGTACATCCCAGTTCCAAAACAACTATTACAGGTACTCAAACACTTTACTTTGGGAGAGTGGTGCTGTGGTTTTCTTTCTGAATAGAATACGTCCATTGAGACTTTTTGGTACAAGATATGGTATTTGGTCCTCTGATGAATACAAATTTACTCTGCTAGGAACGGGCGAAGTCTTGGAAGGCTTCGTATGTGAAGTCCCTTCCCTTGGGGATCAGCCCGAAAGCAGCAAAGCTGTCACGCTTCCCCTCCCAAACAACTTGACACCGTCAAATGCTTCTCTAGAAATGTGTCCCATGCAGTATCTGACCCACGAACTGCTGGCCTGTCATTTGGAAAGCCGATGCAGGGAGCTGGAGAACTCTGAGACATGGTACAGGGCGACATGCAGAACGTCTCAGGGACTGGCACAGCCGTACTTTCATTGTGACCTGTCTGGGGAGTTTGTGCCCTTACAGTCTGGTGTGTGACTTTCGAGAGGATTGTTCAGATGGACGTGACGAAGACTTCTGTGATCGTTCGCGGCTCACATGTGACAGGGAGATGATAGACTGTGGACAAGGACAGGTTTGTGCTTGCATGTGTTTAGGAACCTCTTCAATCTTCTAGTCCTCTGTTCCAGCAGCACTCAACACCCCCCTGCACCTAAAATAACATTTAAACATGACGTGTCACACTGAATCATCAGATCTTTGCCCCTGGCTCACTTCCCATGCTGTTTCAGATTCATGTGCCCCAACACTGTTTATTATGGCCCCCTCTATGGCCTGTAGTGAAATGTTTTTGAGATGTTTACCTGCCTTACCGGTGGTCGTGAGTTCGAATCTCTCTTAGAGTTTCTTGCTTTGAAAGCCATCTCTGATTACCCGGTAGTAGTAGATGGATACCCGATTCAATTTACGGAAGGGTTAACGCCTTCGCCTGGTACCCGACCTCTGGTCTGGTGGATGTGAATGCATTTTCCCACCTGTACCTGACATGAGGCTTGGCACTAACAGTAGAAAATTTTCTCAGTCATCTCTGTAAATACAAATACCAAAGCTATCTAAATACACGTCACTGCGGAATCTATACTTGACCATTAATGGGTCATGTTTTATTTGCATTTTAATTTCCATCTTATCACCAATGTAATATAACGCAGCCAGTCAGGATAAGAAGTACTGCGAAATACTGAAGGATCTGTCCCACCCTTATTCATTATATAAGCATGTATCGCAGGACAATTCAAATATACTAAAAATTGAATATACATTAAAAAAAAACAATCTTTAGCGGTGTCCCTACCCTGCCAACCCATAGTAATTACAGTTTGAGTAAAGCAGCCCTGATCTTTCATCTGAAAGGCCAAAATGTGCCAGGCTGGGGGAGATGCCACAGCCAGTTGCAATGACAGGGCTGGAAGAGTTAGAATGATGGAAGGAGAGGGACTGGGTCTGCCTCTCCATCATGCCCAGTGCACAAGACCATGAACATTTTTTTTTTCTTAGACAGTTCACTGCTAGTGCAGGCATCTGAGACTATGGAACTTAAAATTAAAACCAGCACATGACCGCATGTGGATTTCTTCTGTCCTGCTCTCCGCAACAGCAGTCCGTGGTCAGATTCATATATATGAAACTTCATCCGTAGTGTGAATTCCTGTCATTTTCTTCGGCTCATGAGTGATAGCTGTAGACAAAGTCCCAATGGCAATACACTGTTTGTATTATGGTCTTATTCGTACAGTGCTTCTTAGACGGCGTGAATGAACATCACAAATGCAAATTAATCACAGACTAATGCATGCAAACACAACACAAGTTATATATTTGCATTTATTTCTTTGAACTTAAACGCATTGCACACACAATACATTTAGACTGGCAGTATGAAGAATAGCCCGCACCACCATTTCAAGGTACTGACAATGCGCTCAGATAAACCAGCAACATGCTGGTCTTTCATGGCCAGTTTAATGGATAAGCTATCAACAGTTTAAGCCATTAAAAAAAAAAAACACAGTCTTTGCTATTTAAACTAGCAAAGAAAAACGCATGCATTCATTTTGATTGCAAACATAAGAACGTAGACAAAATAAAAAATAAATATGAAACGAGGCAGGGAACAGTAAACAATAAACAACAAACAAGTAGGGTAACTCTTGCTCCCACAAAGAAAACATAACTCCAAAGGAATGCTGTTTACGACACCGAATCGCCTAACAGACATGACAGCACAGAGCACACAGAACAAACAAAGAAAACAACCCCCAAAAAACAAGGATGCTCCAAGTTTGCCCATATACCCTGTACCGAACATATCTACACAGCAACAAGAACTGGCGACATGAACAAACATAGATTCACTTATATTCAAGACTGGCACAGCCTATTAAAACTTGAACATAGTCAGACAAGTACAAGGACGAGCAGAAGCAAATACAAATAACCTCGAATTCAGTGAAAAGGAAAGTAAATAAAAAAGAGGCAGGGAAAAGTAAACAAAACAAAACAAAACAAACAAACAAACAAACAAAAACACAGCAAACAAGTAGGGTAACTCTGCTCTCACAAGAAAACATAACTCCAAAGGAATGCTGCTTACGACCCCAGATCGGTAAAACAGAAATGACAGCACAGAGCACACGGAACAAACAAGGAAACATCCCAAAAAAAAAGGATGTTCCAAGCTTGCCCAGATACCCTGTACCGAACATATCTACACAGGAACAAGAACTGGCGAAATGAACAAATATAATTTAACTTACATTCAAGACTGGCACAGCCTTTTAAAACTTGAATATAGTCAGACAAGTACAAGGACGATCAGAAACAAAGACAAATAACCTCGATCTACTTGAAACGAAAGAAAATAACAATAAGGCAGGGAACGGTAAAAACAATAAACAACAAACAAGTAAGGTAACTCATGTTCCCACACAGAAAAACATAACTCCAAAGAAATGCTGCCCTACGACACCGAATCGCCTGGCAGACATGACAGCGCACAGCACACAGAACAAACAAAGAAACATGCCGCCCCAAAAGGAAATCCTGTACCGAACACATCTACACATCAACAGGGACCGGAGAAATAACTGAACTGAACAAATATAAATTAACTTCTATTTAAGGCTGGCACAGCCTTTTAAAACTTGAATATAGTCAGACAAGTACAAGGACGAACACAAACAAATAACTTTTATTTCATTGAAAACGAAAGTAAATATGAAATGAGGCAGGGAACAACAAACAAGTAGGGTAACTCTTGCTCCGACAAGAAAACATAACTCCAAAGGAATGTTGCCTACGACGCTGAATCGCCTACCAGACATGACAACACAGAGCACACAGAACAAACAAGGAAATATATACCCCAAAAGGGATGCTCCAAGCTTACCCATATATCCTGTAGCGAACACATCCACACAGCAACGAGAACTGGAGAAATGCTCAAATATAAATTAATTTTTATTCAAGACTGGCACAGCCTCTTAAAACTTGAACATAGTCTGACATGTCATGTCTGCTAGGCCATTCGGTGTCGTAAGCAGCATTCCTTTGGAGTTATGTTTTCTTGTTGGAGCAAGAGTTACCCTACTTGTTTGTTGTTATTATCAACTTTTGTTTCAATTAAATCCAGGTTGTTTGTATTTCTTTCTGTTCGTTCTTGTAGTTGTCTACTATGTTCAATTTTTTAAAAGGCTGTGCCTGTCTTGAATATAATATAATTTATATTTGTACATTTCTTCCTGGTTAAGTGAAAGGCGTGTTCCCTTTCAAGACTTGTACATACCTAATGCAAATTTATTTTCAGTTTTCAGACCTCAAGGAACCGTCAGATGCATAAATCATCTTCATAATTCGTTCCAAATACAACCTGGAACGATTTTTAACTTTTATGCTATTATTACTTGAAAATCACCATTTCATCTATTTAAACTCTCTCTCTCTCTCTCTCTCTCTCTCTCTCTCTCTCTCTCTCACACACACACACACACACACACACACACACACACACACACACACACACACACGATTAAATTCGTTTTACTTAATGTTCTTTCTCTCGAGTATATAAAAATAGTACTTCGTGCAATGTTTTGCAGAGGAAACAAATGTCAGAAATTCTTCAAAAATCTTCATATGATATGAATCAATCAAAGGAAAATCAGAAATTAAATTATCAAAGTCGATTTTCTTAGGGAAATCAGCTAATGACATTTGATTAATTCATTCAAGAATGAATCAAATCTTAATTAAAAAGAGATAGCTTCAGTTTTATATTGACGCTCATTGTTGTTGTCTGGACATATTGAATATTCACATTATCAAAATATCCTGTTCACTGCTTTAAAACTTTAGAACTGCTAGCTATCTTGAGAGAGACAGAGAGAGAGAGAGAGAGAGAGAGAGAGAGAGAGAGAGGTGAAAATGAGTTTTTCTTATCAGACTATTGATGGGTTTACGCAACGAGTAGCAGCAGCAGCAGCAGCAGTAGCAACAGCAGCAGCAGCAGTAGTAGTAGTAGCGGTAGAAGTAGTGGTAGTAGTCTTTTGTTTTATTATCATTATTGTTGATGATGTTGTTTTGTTTTTTTTGTTGTGCTGTGCTGCTGCTGCTGCTGCTGCTGCTGCTGCTGCTTTTGTTGCTCTCTCGAAATAACGGCATACACTGACCAGCAGGAAATCATCATAAAGCAAATATTATACCAGACCTGTAGAAACCACATTGCTTCCTTTGTCAAACCCTAGCTCTTAACGCCAACAAAATAGATAACACTCTTCACCCAACTGGTTGACATGATTTCCACAAATCCTACCCACTTTCATCCCCCACGCTTCGTCCTGGGATGCCCACCATTTAAATTCACGATTGCAAAGTCTTCTCTAAATGACTTACTGTGTCTAATTTTGAATCTGCATCGTTAATGCAGACTTTTGATCCATGACGTGATTGCCAATTGTAAGAATGTCCCAGCTTTGTGTACTACGCAATTTTCCCAACTTCCTTTCTACAGTAAAAATATAGATTTTGTTTTTATTCTATGCACGAGACCTGTGTATACAGTCTCATATTCTTTTCAGTTTTTTTTTCTATAATCGATAAAAGGTTTTTAAATTCAGGAACCTGATCTGTTTTGATGCCTTCTGTTCAGTGCATACATCCGGGTAAAAAATGTAATGGGTAAAAGAAGACTGCGCAACAAACTACGACGAAAAACAGATTGTATATTCATGTGGTATTCAGTTGGTATGATATACCCACCTGCTGTGATCAATTTTGACACACCTGGAGGCTTCACCATGACTGCCTTACCCCCAAACAACACGCAGTGCCAGACACTCATTTCCAGTGTCACAATGATGGCTACTGCCTCCCTGTGTACGTCAGGTGTAATGACATGAACGACTGTCCACATCATGAGGACGAAGCTGACTGTGAGAATTACGAGACGTGCCCAGGGTTTTTACAGATGCCGTGGTAATCAGCAAACAATTTGTGTCCACATGAACCATCTGTGTGATGGTTTGGCGCAATGCCCACTTCACGATGATGAACTGATGTGCAACTTAGTATGTCCCGAGTCATGTGTGTGTTATGGTTTTGCTTTCTCCTGCACCCGCACTTTTTTCATCGAAAATTACATCCGAGATTTACGCTACCTTGAAGCTCCTGGCAGTGGAATGCATATAGGTGACGTATGTTGGAACATCATGCTGGTCCACCTGGGTGTACGGGCCTGTGGATGGAGGAGGTTGACAGTACTTCCCTTACCGGATCTTCACAGTTTGGATCTCAGCGAGAATCTGCTACGTGTTGTCAACTTCAGCCACTTTACAAAAATACCTCAACTTCGAAGGCTGAACCTGGCTGGAAATCCTCTGTTTACAAGTAATCGTTATGTTTCAAAACATGACATACATCCATCGCTTGTACTCTTCAATTTCACGTGTTCAAGCCAGTTCTAAGAATATGAAGACCTTGTCAGCTCTTATGCCAAACTTACAAGTCCTTGATTTATCGGGGAATGAGATAAGAGTACTGTGGAAAGAGCCTTTGTTCCCTAATCTTCAGTCTTTAGTTTTGAGGGATTGTCCAATACATGATTTCACTCCAGACTTCATGAAACATATGACTCACCTTGTAAAGGTTTCTGCAGATAACTTTAAGTTGTGTTGTAGTGTTGTTTTACCAGACAATTTTCGAGGTGATTGTTTGGCCCCATCTGACGAAATATCATCATGTGATGACTTGTTGAAATATACTGCTTACCGTTGTGCCCTTGTTGTATTCACTATCCCTTTCTCTTTTGGGAAATTTCTGTGTTTTTGTCTACCGTGCATATTTCTTGTCAGAAAGCACCAAAACTGGTTTTGTACTATTTGTCCTTCATTGTGTGTGTCAGACTTTCTAATGGGGGTGTATTTAGTCTTCATTGCTGTAGCGGACTGGGTTTATGCTGGAAGTTATATTTGGAAAGAAACTTCATGGAAAAGAAGTTCAGCTTGTAGCATCGCAGGGTTCCTGTCGCTGTTATCCTCAGAAGTATCAGCCTTCCTAATCTGTGTCATCACTGTGGATCGTTTCCTCGTGCTCCATTTTCCTTTCAGACACACCCGATTAGGAGCCAGATCAGCGCACATAGCCTGTGGCATCGTCTGGACACTTGGAGGCATTCTGTCAGCGGTGCCTTTGCTCCCTGTAACCTCTCACTGGGAGTTCTTCCACCAGACAGGTATATGCATTCCACTGCCTGTCACCAGAGCTGACTTTCCCGGTCACATTTACTCGCTCAGTGTCATGATCGTCTGCAACCTGATCCTCTTTCTCGTGATCGGCGTGGGTCAGTGTCTTATTTACTGGACAGTGAGAAGCAACACAATATCCAATCAGCTAACAAAGACCACAGACACAGGCGCCGGACATGGGCAGTCAAAGGAAGCGACGTTGGCCAGGCGTCTTCTATCTGTCGCTTTGTCCGACTTTTTCTGCTGGTTTCCTGGTTTTTGTGTGGGGTCCTGGCTGCCAGTGGCGTCATCATTCCCGGGGAAGTGAACATTGGAATGGCCATCTTTGTGTTGCCACTCAACTCAGCACTCAACCCGTTCCTTTACACTTTCAATATAATCCTGGAAAAACGGAGGAAAGCCCAAGAACTTCGTTTTCAGAAGATGTTGTGTGCTCAGCCAAAGACGAAACGCGTGATGCATGATAAGTAAAGGAAACCATGGAAAAAATAAACTTTGGATCCAAATGTTGGAAAATATTCTGTATGCCATGTCAGACTGTTAAAGAAACAACTAACCAATCAAATACATACAAAAGTACAGACAGATAGACAGGCGCGCGCGTGCGCGCGCGCGCACACACACACACGCACGCACGCACGCACGCACACGCACACACACACACACACACACACACACACACGCAAGCACATGCACGCACCATCATTCATTCCAGAAAGGAACCAGTCTATGTTTCACATTCATCATCCTGTAACTGCAATCAGTGAGAGGTTTTCCTGTTTGACCTGCCACATGTTGGCTGTAAGTCTGACTTGAAGAGGAAAAGATTCCACCAAATCACTCTTCCCTGAGAAGTTCATGGAAAAGGAAACTTCTATGCATATACCAGATGGTTCACAGCCCACGCCAACAATGACCATGCCATCTGTCCATCTCCATCACGGTGGTCGCGGAAAGTGTGGTACTGGGTGAAAACCAGGAACATCTGTGGAACGAACACCATTACATTCACCACCTGGAATAAAAGAGTAGTCAGGCAGATTGGAATATAAACAGAACTGACCCATGGCAGATGGGAAATTAACAGAACTGACCCATGAGATCAATAAATACCCCTGGCACGTTCTCATCGTCTGCAAAGTGAGATGGAAAAACGAAGATGAAGCACAGAGAGAAAAGGAAAATGTCCAGAACTACAGTAGAAAAAAAAGACAAATATCTACACGGAGTGGGCTTTCTAGTTTAACAAACATGCTGGAAATCTTGTACTGGGATGCTACCCCTGTTTGAAGTTGGATCAAGACCACGTGCTTGTAACTTAACATCACTCTTAAAATCCTCAGTAGTGCGAACGTAAAGACATGCTGATGTTTTGAAAATTAATGGAACCGCGTGGGATAAACAATTTTGTTGTGAAAAAATGCAGCGATCACGATGACATAACATCTAGGTCATTTTAAATCAACGTACATATCATGAACAACTTTTGTCGTTTCACTAAAGTATCACGGAAGATGACACAGCAAGACAGAACAATAAGCAGTAGCTTGTTTCAATCATATGTTGCGAGACCATATTGGATAATAGAAACGCATCCTACATGATTAGTGAGTAGAACATTTCAAATATCTAAAAGTAATAAAATGATAAGCAGATTTCACTTTGTGTCCTGATGTTTTACAACTACACTGTACACATTTCTGTCATATTCTTAGCATGTAGTATTTTCTTGAATGAAAAGGGCTAAAAGTAAATGAACTTGGAACACTCCACACACACAGAGAGGGGAGGGAGAGAGAGAGAGAGGAGAGAGAGAGAGAGAGAGAGAGACAGACAGACAGAGACAGACACACAGACACACAGACACACAGACAGACAGACAGAGACAGAGAGAGAGAGAGAGAGAGAGAGAGAGAGAGAGAGATAGGTAAAGACAGACAGACAGAGACAGAGACAAAGAGAGAGACAGAGGAGAGGAGAGTGAGGGAGAGCGAAGGAGAGGAGAGAGAGAGAGAGAGAGAGAGAGAGAGAGAGAGAGAGGCAGAGACAGAAATACAGACAGACAGACGGACAGACGAATACGGATACGGATAGTTCAATCATATATAGGCCATTTCCCCTCATGATGGGGATATATATACAAACATTTCTCAAAACTGACAATTGTGAACAGTGAAATTATCCAAAACTCACATGTAAACTGACTTGGCACTTTGTAATATTCCAGCGGAAGGTACAATGCTCTTAGGTCATACAGAACTGGACAACATAAAACGAAATGTGCCCCACTTTCCTTCTCTTTTCGAAAATGTGGACATATTAATTCGTTTTCACTGTGTGCGCTATAGCGAATACGATGTACCGCAATGTTAGAAATGTCAAGCCTAAATCTTGTCAGTATGTATCTTAAATACCTGTCTAAATTGATTAATAAATGTGTTTTAAAGCCAGGGACTGTGCAAAAGGTTCTGTAAACATTAAACCTAACACTATCATTAATATGGAAATTCCAGTCTTGCAATCTGCACGAAATAAACCTTATCTTAAAACTTAACAGAAACTCGATAATTCCCTCCACGCCTTGATTTAAGCATACAAATCCATACCCAAACATGTACACTTTACTGCGAATATTTGAGGCCCAGTTTTTCTACCCTCGCAAATCCCAATAAAAAAAAAAACATTCTGTAGGCCTTATTAGGTTATCTACAGTCATCCATTCTCCTCAGTTTTAACCAAGACCTGATGCACTTGATAGCTGCGTTTATGTAAATAGAATAGCTACTTGTTTCTCCAAGCACCAAGTTATTGGTTGTTCGCATTTCAACGCCTAAGAATCGTTTAATAGCAAATAGACTCAGTTTTTCGCAATTGCATGCTGCATTGTCAAGTTCCCATAACTCTGTCCCATACTGAGCGATAGACTGAACCTGTGAGTCAAGTAACTAAAAAAAAAGCAAGCGTGAGAGTTACATTTCAGCTTAAACAACTTTTGCAGAATGCATAATAAAGCATTTTTTGCTTTGCGTATAAGGTCACGACATGCATAAAAAATAGTTTTGTTTAAAAAATAAATTCCGAAATATTTGTATGCATTCACAACAGGCATCTTAATCCTGTTAAATGTCTATCTTCATCTGGCAGATAAAACCCCCTTTCCTGAACACCACTACATTACTTTGTCCAAATTAGCCTTTGACTGCAATGCAGCAGCTGCACACTGAAGACTGTTTATCTGCATTTTAAGCCTATGACTTTTTCAGAAAGGAAAGCCACATCATCAGCCAGAAGCAGTATTAATAATTCAAAATAATCAGACATAAATATTGCCCCATGTTTCCCTTTCCTTATCACCTCTAATACCAGCTCATTAATAACTAAAGAAAACAAGACAGGGCTGCAAACGTCTCCTTGTTTTACTCCACGAGTGCAAGTAATAGGGTCTGTTGCACCACTCTCACATCTAATTCTGGCTTTGACATTGTTGTACATGCTTTGAATACACCTAAATATATCGCCTTTGATGCCATTCTTTAATATGAGAGGCCACAGTAAGTTCCTTTCTATGGAATCAAAAGCCTTTTCAAAGTCAGTAAAGGCTACAAAACTTTTTTCGATTAAAACAAATTTGTTTTTGTATTAGTGCCAATAAATGTAAACATGTCATCAACATGGAGTAGTCTTTTTTTTTAAATCCAGCTTGATATTCGCCTGTCAAATTATGTTCCTCCATTCCTTCCTGCAGTCTACTATCACTAATTGTGCTATAAATCTTACCGCTTGAATCACATCATGAAATGCCAATAGTTGTTTTGGGGTTATTAGTCGCCCTTCTTGAACAAAAGGTGAATAATAGAGTTTGTCCAGTTGCTTCGGAACACGCATTTATCAAATAAGTTATTGAAAATCTTTACCAAAAAATCAATAACATGATCCCCACCATAGTTTAACTGCTCACCAATGATTTTTTCTGGTCATGCAGCCTTCCCATAGTTTAACTTTGTTACAGCAATCACAGCTTCTTCTCTTTATATTGGACGGTTCGATAAGCTTACCTCCTATTCGTGGACATCACTGATGATTTTCAGCCAAATTTGTCTTATCTGTTGTTATTGCTAACTCAAGTAGATCTTTAAAATACTTAAACCAGTCATCGACGTTAGACTATTTTGAACAGTTTTTCGCTTAGAGGATATATTACACAGTTTCTCCAAATTCTCTTTGACTGTTTGCTGGCGAGACTAGTCTATCTAACAACAAATCGTTACACTGTTTTTCTTTTCTCTTTATCAGGTGTTTGCATTCTCTTCTTGCTGTGCAATAGGCATCACTGTCTTCTTTTCTTCTTGTTTTCCTAAAAATAGATAGCAGTCCTTTTGCTTTAACTTTACCTAACTTACATTCCATATCATACCAATCACAGTATTCACACACTTTGTTAAACTAATTCTGTTTTTCATACAATGAGCTTGCTTTTTAATTCATTCATTAAAACACCCAGAGCACCATTGAAATCATGATCAATCAAACTTGTGGCATGATCAAGCACGGATATTGTTTCATCAGAAGCCATTTCCTGAATATGAAATAGTTCCAGGTCCTTGTTCCACACAAATTTATCAATGAACTGGTCCACTTCTGCAGGCTATGTGTTCGGTCTATTTTTCCTTTCTTTAACTGTAAAACGTAATTCAGTGGGCAAATGGTCTGATTCTATTCTCTCTGACACCAACAATTCACATGATACAACGCCAAAAAAGCAGTTTCTTAGACAGGAGAAAATAATCATTGACGCTACATCCTGTATCTGATATGTACATAAAACTACCATTGGTATCCCCGTTACATATACCGTTCAGATTACACAACCCAAGAGTTCTGCACATTAAAAACATATTTCCCATAGTTATTGAGAGTAATATCTGCAGACTTTCTCATGTTGTTAGCTGAAAAAACAACGAATGTAAACAAAGTTATCAAGCGCATTGTTATCATAAAACATGTCTGGAGAGATGTCAGAAGTCCTGTCATTCAAATCACCTGACAAAATCATATGAAGTCCCTCAAACTCGATCAGACAATCAAAAACACATCCTTCAAGCTCCCTAATACCGTTTTAACCTCAAAGTAACCATAATAAGGTGAACCCTCTGGTTGAATATAGGTACTAACATATAATACATCTTCGCCAAAATCAAAAACTCTTATGAATTAAAAAGAAAAGAACATTAGGACAGTCTGTCTTGATTTCGTGAATGGAAGGTATAAGCTCAGTTTTAATGAGGCATACTACTCCCCCTAACCGTCTTCCTCGTTTTGCAAACTTAACAGCAGCTTTATAAAACACAGCATTACCTGGTAATTGGAAGTGTTGGAAGTCATCTACAAAAGTCTCAATGAGACAGATGAAATCGAATTTCAGCAAAAAGGGAATGAATTCATTATCAGTAAATTTTGACAAAAGACCATTTACATTCCAATGCAAAAAAAGACAAGGAATCGCCACGCTCTTTGTCATCTTCACAATGATCAATAAATAGCCCGTTCTCATTCATGCTGTTATCTTTCCTTTCACACTCCAATGTATCTCTCTCCACTCGTTCACCCGTTAGACAATTGTCACCCCTGCCTTCTCACTCCTTGTTACAAATATCCTTCTGAGATGGTCCCCGGTTACAACTTTCAACAACGCTGTCATTGTCATCGTTACTGTCAGTCAGTGAGTCACATCACAAAGTTCGGCGAATGTCTCAAGCATCATCATTATCACAAACACCATCACCTGTAAGCCATAATAATTTTGCTTCCTCCATATCATTACACCCAATAACATCATCACCAGTAGAAGCATTATTATCATTGTCTAGCTCTGTATACCCCTCTTCCTTATCTACATGAGCTCTTCACCCCACCCTTGCGCGCACAGTATTTGCAATGTCAAATGGTTCACAACTCAGTGTTGCTATGCCACTTAACTGACGCTTTTCCTTTTGCCACTTTGTACAGCTAGCACGTGCGAATCTGTGAGATGTTACCGGTGTCAAGCTGGCCTGGCCTGGCCTACCCCCTATTTTAACTCCCTAAGGGTCCCCCCCCCCCCCCCCCTTAGAAAATACTTTTTCCGCTCAATCAATAGATGGTCGTAGATCATGGTCGCTCGCTTCCCTTCTTCTCTTACCTATTTGAGATGCGGGGACAGTTTGTTACGTAAGTCTCTAACACATAAGGAAAAGTCCTCCCCGACGAACACTTGGCTGCCTTTCAATTTGAGTCAGGCCTTGAGGATCCTCTCTTTGTCCTGAAGAAGGTACAGTGGGCGATGACAGGTGGGTTGGGCTTGCCGTTCGGACGATGTTCCCTGTCAAATTGAAAGTCACTGGTCAAGTCCAGTTTGTCTACCAGCAGGTCGCCAACGATGCCTTTGCATTCAGCCTGCATCTGACTTGGCTTATGAGGAAATCCCTGGAAGATTAAATTGTTTCTCTTTGAACGTCCTACCAGGTCGTCAGCTTTTCGTTCCACATCCAGCATCCTCTTCTTCAGGTCCTCATTCTCCTGACGAAGGTCTGTTACCTCTCTCCTCAGAGACTGGACCTCTTCCTGTAAACATGTAAAGCTATCACGAATGTCCTTAATATTGCCTTTAATTCCATCAACTTTACTGGTCAGCTCCTCAAGCATGGACAAAATGTCTGTAAGGGTGGGCAGCTCGACAGACTGGGAGGTTGCTGACTTGCTGGTCGAGGAACCTGTTGCTTTCTCGGTGCTGGCTCTTCGATTGTCATTGCTCAGGCAGGTCAGGCGGTAGCTGTCCTTTCGCGGTCCAGGATTTTGCTCGACATCGTCGCACTGAAGCAGTAAACCCCCCCAGAATGAAAGGAGAGGAGGCACCCTGCCGTTACACCGTCTGTCGCCGTTTTAAGTCTCAATGTCTTCAGGCGCATGGCGATGTAATTTTTCCGCTCTCTTGGACATCAACCCAAGAAAAACAGGGAGAAAGCATCCACACCTCGTTCTAAAATCAAGCTGTGAAGAAGGCATTGCACTTCATGGAGACTCTTGCTGACCAAAACGTCAAAACACTGTCTGGATCCTATCAATTAACAAAGTAAACAGAGCTCATTTCATTGCGTGTCGCACTCCTGAATGCTGCTTTCACACACCCTGACTGACAGACGGAGAGACACAGCGAGAGAAACAAAGAAAGACAGAAAGATAAAGAGACAGATGGAGACAGACGGACAGACAGAGACAAAGACAGAGACAAAGACAGAGACAAAGAGTTCTTCTACAGAACAGAAAAATAAGCAGTTAAAATCTAAGTACAATCGAAGTATCATGTCACATGGAGAAGTCAGAATTGTAACTCAGCCAAGCGGTCCAGAGGTCTCCAGAGTTGCTGTGCTCCTTGGTACAGCTCCCTACCCTCTGTTCCATGATGCAAGAGAAATGTTGTGATGAACGCCAGTGACTACATACATAACTGACTGTCCAAGACAAAGTTTTTACAATGTAAAGAGAAACAAAATCAGTTACCTTGTTAAAAAAAAAAAAAAAAAAAAAACACCACAAACAGTCTTTTTACAATGCCAGTACATTTACTGCTAGTCCATGCGAACAGCTGTTTTCCAAAAACAAACTCATGAACAGAAAGCAGTACACACAGCTTCCTTCTGTTTTCCCTGCCCCAGCACTGCCGTAAATGTTTTCTGACTTCTTTTGTTCTGATGGTGATGCCCAAAGACAGAACACTGACAACGGTACCACCTCGGTCGATTCTTTGTATGATGACGTGGGTTTTCGGTGGACCCACGTTAAATGATTTCTGTGTAGATTAATAGTGTGTCACCCAAG
>JADBJO010006937.1:32500-62500 GCA_016801955.1 Conus betulinus
ACACAGGTATCTGACTTGCTATCTGACACAATGTCAATAGCCACACGTCAACATAGTCAACACCTCCTGCTGTAGTCGCGTGCGTAATCAATATGAGAGGAAAAAAAGCACAGAGACTGATTTAAGGTTCGATTTTACTGTTTAAGATGTGTTGAAATAGAAAAGCTTCTTTTGGACCACTCTGAATATAGATTTACTGTCAAGTTCCAACATCCCCTCTCTCTCTCTCTCTCTCTCTCTCTCTCTCTCTCTCTCTCTCTCGTGAGTGAGTGAGTGAGTGAGTGAGAGGAGCTGAGTTTGGGGGCGTGCAATGAAAGGCGAATCAGAATTGGTCGGAGGTAAAAGTCTAAATCAGCCTCCTTCACACCCAAGTAAGGTAAGGTCTTCTTCTTCTCATTCCCGTGACCTAAGTGGTTGTAGGGAGGACATGAGGGACGACTCCGTCATTCTTCTTCTCCATCGCTGTCTGTCCTCTGCTTCTTGCAGGAGTTCTGGCAGCCTGAGGTTTGTCCATTCCATCACGTTCTCCGACCAGTTCTTTCTCTGCCTGCCCCCCGCGCCTTCCTCCTTCAACCGTGCCTTGCAGGGTTGTCTTTGCCAGCGAGTCGTGTCATGTCATGTGGCCAAAAACCACATCAGCTTGTGTAAGGCAAGAGAGATGTTTTGTAAATATTCACCCCGGTTGCAAAGCCGCAGAATACGAAATGTGCTGACAGAGGCTGGTCAAACCCATGACAAAAAAACAAATCTGAAAAAGGAGGTTCGGCGTTTGTGACACTACCCCTCTCCCAAAAGAATCGACGAGATTCTGCAACGCAGGATAGGCCATAAGTTTTCATGTTGCTGTCAACACTATCATTAACTTAGACAGAACATCTGCACGCCAACTGACCCGTCCTGGTACATGACCTTGGAAGTAAAATTTAAAAGTATCAGGCTCGCGTCTTTTTCAATCACCTGATCGAAAGGAAGCCAGTTGTCTGTGGTTTGTCTGGAAGGCAAAATGCCTGCCCAGTCAATGATTTCTGTCTAAAGTCTTGAAAAGGTTTGTTTTTAATACCATAAGCAGCGGAATCACAAAATAATCAGTATTCTGTAACATAACAGCACTGATTCAGAAGCCACTGGCTTCAGTTCAGAAAGTAAATGAGAGAAAAATACCAGGCAACCTCATAACAGGGAAGGATTCAATCCCTCTGTGGAAAAGGAGAAAGGCAGCTCACAGTCATTCATCCACATGATCACTCTCTTGTCACTACCTTTTGTGAAATAGGTAAGAGGGATAGACACAGTGGCTAAATGAAAAATACAACTTCCTGAACAAGTAGGATGATCTACTAAGGAGGGAATCTGCTTTAATACTGTTCTGGGTTTCATAACATCTTGGAAACGACATACCCAACTGTAAGTCATGGAACCCATTGAACGTCTTGGGCAAAAAAACACCACCAGACCAGCATGCTTCAGCATAATCAAGACCTGTTGCAAGTATTCAAGATGTGTCGTACAGCTTGCATTTCATATAAGAAATTGTAAGACGAGAACTTCGACAGGTTAAGTGTATGCATCCTGCCTGTAAAAGTGGTAGGAGCCGTCACAAGCCCAAATGACTTTCGAATTCAGTTTAACGGACTTAGCAGTTTCTTCAAGACTGTTTTTTTTTTTTTTTTTTCTCTAGGGTATGATGGGATCAGTGTGTGTCCCTTTTGCCAAATTGATTTTCGTGAAGAACACAGCTCCATCCAAATGGCGAAATTGGTATCATAGACAGGTTCAGCATCTGTGACAATGATTTTGTTGATATGATCAAAGTCAATACAGAAACGAATACAGCCACCCCTTTCCATCACCAAAACATTGCCAGGAGAAGGAAGCGACTCAGACGGCTGGACGAAGCTGATATGTAGCATTGCTTGTGCGTCCTCCTCCACAATGCTTCCCAGGATTTTAAAATGAGTGCGAAGGGTTTCAATGTAACAAGGACATCACACATTAAATTAATCTCATATATAGCGCCAACGTTTGCTCTACCAGAAAATTCTAGAGAAAAAAATCATAAGAATAATCTGAAAGAGTCTTCATGTGATTCATTTTCTCAGCACTCAGATGTTTGTCTTGTCTAAACAAGATGGGCTGGTAGAGAACAGCATCATGGTTATCTTCATCATCAACACACGTTTTAAAGCAGTCATCAACAGGATCAACAGACTACAGTTCATCAGGAACAAGCGTGTTAGAGCTTAGACATCGATCTAAAGCGTGCTTAAACTCTTTTACTCCTGTTTGATTTGATTTGATTTTACTCCTGTAAAAATACCTATGTTCCTATTACGCACTGGACACATCGAACATTTTCACGGATGGTTTTTCCACGATTTCACTGAATATATCCGTTGAGTCAAAACATATGAATCCCAAAACTTTCAGTTTTCATGTTGGTCAGTGTCGGTGCACGTATGAGCCAGCACATTGGCATGACCCGTTACACCACCGAATCTATTCGGCGCACGGCTTTTAAAGTGATCAATACGACCCCTGTTACATCACGGAATGTCACTGTTGCGTGGTTTGCAATATGATCAATCCGTCACGTGGTATACCACGGAATGACGTAGACGCATGGTTGTCGAAATGATCAGTATGACCCCTGTTACACCATGGAATGTCTTAGGCGCATGGTTGTCGAAATGATCAGTACGACCCATGTTACACCATGGAATGTCTTAGGCGCATGGTTGTCGAAATGATCAGTACGACCCATGTTACACCATGGAATGTCTTAGGCGCATGGTTGTCGAAATGATCAGTTCGACCCAGGTTACTGTCGCACGGTTTGCAATATGATCAGTCCGACTCATGTTACTGTCTCATGGTTTGCAATATGATCAGTCTGACCCATGTTACACTACGGAATGACTTAGACACACGGTCTGCAATGTGATCAATACGACCCCTGTTACACCACAGAATGTCACAGTTGCATGGTTTGTAGCAATACGTGACAACCCTCTCCCTTTGTCTTCCACAGAATGTCACAACTGCAACAAAATGTCGGGTCGCCACCTAAGAACTGCTAGAAACTGCAATATTCCATGGTAAACGGCATCCCTATGGTCGAAAGACAGCTAATACAGTCAGAATGTTTTGGGATATATTGTTATTGTTGTTTTTGTTCTTCCTATGCTTCTGCTTCTTCTTCTTCTTCTTCTTCTTCTTCTTCTTCTTCTTCTTCTTCTCTTCTTGTTGTTGTTGTTGTTGTTGTTGTTGTTGTTGCTGTTGTTGTTGTTGTTGTTGTTGTTTTTTGTTGTTGGGTGGTGCTCTTGTTGTTTTTCTCCTCCTCCTCCTCCTCCTCCTCCTCCTCTTCCTCCTCCTCCTCCTCCTCCTCCTTCTTTTTCTTCTTCTGCTGCTTCTTCTTCTTCCTTGCATTTTTTCTTTCTTGTTCTTTGTCATGGACTCTAAACTTGACGTCCTTTCCAAAGTCCCTATCTAGCAAGCACCCAGCACATAAACAAAACCAGTACAATTAATCAATTAAAAAAACATATATTCAACGCGTAATGACCTTTTACGTGAACGGTAAAGGGTATAAATCCAAGGTATTAATGCACTTCACCCTGTTTGTGAGCAGTTTGTGCAGAAACCCCCACCACCCCACCCCCACCCACCCACCTCCCCCTCTCCCTTCGGAGATCGGGTTTTCTCTCCCGAACTACACGTAAAGCCCTGGAAAGGCTTGTGACCGAAAACACGCCACAAGTGAACAAATAACCTAAAGACTTGGTTGGTTGGGAAAACAGCATATAGAAAAGGGTACATGTGACATTTTTGTTCTTCTAGTTCCTGAAAAACTTACGCAAAAGAATAATCCCTTTTTTTCCATCAAAAAGAAGTTGCATTCCCATGGACGCCTTTTAGGAACATGTCAAAATCTTAACGTATGGAATGATACACATGATAAACCCTCATAACCTGTCTTGGGAAACTCTTCACGAGTATTTTTAATGGGAATCCAACAAAATCCCTCCAGATTATTTGTATGAATTCTGAAAGCCAAGCTGACCTTCATTGTTTCTGTTTCATGGGATAGTATACATTCGTTCTGAAATCAGCGACTCATACATTCAAAATGCAAAAGAAAAGGCTGCACTGCGCTTTTGTTGATTACAGGAAAGCCTTTCATTCGACTTGGAGAGAAGGATTGTCGACTAATTCAGTGGAGGAGAGAGTCTCCAAGAGGTTCTTTGCATAATCAAAAGTTCACTCAGTGAAATAAAGTCTTGTGGTTCTGTTTACCAGTGAAATCTGGTTTGTTTGTCATTGAGGACTTTATTATCCATGTTGTGGGATGATTCAGACAGATCGAGTTTTGAAGTGCCACTGTCTGTCTTGTTTCATATGGAAGAAGGTGAATTCATTTATGTGGGAAAAATGCACTTTATAACTGCACAAAACATGCAGGCACTCTTACTCATATCAAAACATATCCAGCCCTTGTTTTGTGAATTTAAGCAGTCAAGCGATTGATGAGGGAAATTTTGATTTTTTTTTTTATGTTATTACAAAGGAGTTAGACACGAAGAACACTCTCCACCTGTTTAAATTGCTTTGTGTTTTAATTATCTTGACAGAAATCGATAGATAATAAAGATACACCTTTAAACATGACTTCACGGTACCTTGATCTCAGTACCAGTATTGATGTGAAATTATTCATGTATCTTTACGCAGTATATTATAGTTTACTTTCAGACTCAAAACCAGGCAAGCAGGAGGGTCAAGTGTTCTTCAACATCATTTTGACTAATAAGAACGTGTTGTTAATCAATTCCTGATCTAAAACTTCAGAAAAATAAAAATGAAGCGATTTCGCTTATTATAAAAATTTGACCTGATGAGATTTCTTTGAAGGATTGAAAAATTGCTGTGATGAAATGACAGTCCTGCCCTTAGAGAGAGAGAGAGAGAGAGAGAGAGAGAGAGAGAGAGAGAGAGAGAGAAGAGAGAGAGAGAGAGAGAGAGAGAGAGAGAGAGAGAGATTATGCTGCCTATCTCCCTATCTCGGCCGCCGCAAAGGGGCATGTCAAGGCAGTCAACGCATTATAATTAATTCCCAAGAAAGATTTTGAAAATGCATACACTGGTGGTTGGCGGGGTTATGAGATAGGCAACTGATATTTAATGTGAGTCAACTTGAAATTGTTGTGTTTCATGGCCGTAAAAATCAAAGAGACATTTTTATGTTACTGCCCCAAAGAATTCAATTTTGTGTATACGTTTAGACGTTTAGAAATAAAATCATTAAAACCGGGAACTTTTAAAGGCTAGAATGCAATCGTAACAGAGCTGGGAAAAAATATTTTCATTGTTACAGGCAGCCAGAAACCGAACGTTTCCTCTCATTAACATATTGCATTATAAACGCACTTTGCGTTCATGTTTTGGTTTGTGTTTGTGAAATGTGCGGTCATGAAAATTAACATATACTTGAAAACTTGCATATTGAATTCATTAAATGTTCATGTTGATTGCTTGTGTATTGTAATTTGTTTGATTATGGGTAAAACTGGGAATAACCACTTTCTGTTAAGTTGATTCACGAATGTCATGGCTTTGGTGTGATTTGATCAGTGGCGAATATTTGGTGCCATGTTCTATACGTCGTGTTATATTTTGTACGTTTTACACAAAAAAAGTATTGCTACGCGACATAAATTCGTCATTTACTAAATCATATCTAACAGGGCTTTGATTCTCAAAATTCTCATATTTAGTCTCTGATTTATAAACTTGTTATTAATTCACCCCAACAGCAAATACCAGTATGAATGGTGTGGTGCCCTTGAAAATAACAACACACGTCTACTTTACAGAGATTTTAGGACAATTTTTGGAATAGAAAAATAAGCTTACGTATCACATTTACCTATTATCTGTATCTCAGCGTTAATTATATATTCAGATATAGTAGTTGTAAACTTAAAATCAAAATGAGTAGATATGTGGGGATTTAACAGTTCCCTATTATTTATATGTCAGTGTTAATTATGTCTTCAGATATAGTAGTTGTCAACTTAAAATCAGACTGAGAAAATATGTGTGGAATTGAGGGTGGAAGAGTACATGTAAGCCCTGAGATTTGAATACACTGGATAATGATTCCCACTTATTATTTGTCTGAATGTCACAAGCTTTTACCTTAAACGATTTTATTTATAAAATCGATTTTCTCGTTTGAGTGCACAATTTTTTTTTTTTCTGTTCAAATGAGTTGTATTTATCAACACAAGAAAAAAAAATGTATAATTACATTTAATTTCTCCCTGCTTTTTTTTTTCTAAAATTCGTGGAGCATTTCGCGAGGCTGCTTCGTCTTAATGTTTGTTTTAGTGAATTTGTTATCCTACATGGCCCTACAGACCAAGAAAAAAAATATTCTGAACTTTGAAATGTGTGTGTGTGTGTGTGTGTGTGTGTGCGTGTGTGTGTGTGTGTGTGTGTGTGTGTGTGTGTGTGTGTGTGCGCGCGCTCGCGCGCGCGCGTGTCTATGTGTATGTGTGTGCTGTGTGTGTGTTTGTATGTGTGTGCGTGTGAATCAATCTCTCTCTCTCTCTCTCTCTCTCTCTCTCTCTCTCTCTCTCTCTCTCTCTCCATATATGCATGTGTGTATGTACGTGTGTATGTATGTATGTATATATATATATAAATAAATAGGGTTTAAAATGAAGGATTAACCTACAAATTTGTTTCAAGCCAAAGAGCTCTCCTCAGGGTACAAACTGGGGGCGCCGCCGGTGTTATATAGTATGTTGTGTGGGCGTGTGAGCACTGTACGTGTGGCACGTGGCCTGTAGTTTTTTTTGGGGTTTTTTTTTTTATCTTTTTGGGGCGCGTTCAGGGATGACGTGCCAGGGGATGGTGCATTGACAAGGATTTCCATTTATGCCTGCAATTGTTTATCATTTCTACGTTAGAGTTTAGGGATGCTAGATGGGGTTTACATAATATCATCCACTTTTCTGTAGTACATAGATTGCATTTTTTAGAAATGTTGTTGTATGGTGTTGCTCTTTTTTTTTTTTAAATAATTTTCCATGATATGTTGTAATCTATTTTCTTATCTTTAAGCTTCCAAATGTATTTGCTTAATTCTGTTTGGTTTTTATATTTTTTCTGTTTGAAGGACTGTTTATGGTTTGCATATCTGGTTTTAAAACGGTTAGCAGTGATCCCTATGTATGTTTCTTTATAAGTGTCTGTTGTTACTGTAGCTTGGTACACAATATTATTGTAGAGACATTTGTTATTCAGAGAGCACTGGCCTTTTTTCGTGCAATTACAAGATGTCCTTTCGTCACCCTCTTTGGTTGTATTGCTTTTGGTTTTATTGGAAGAATCAATTATATTTTTAAGGTTGGGCATACACGAGTATGATAGCTTGATGGTGTTTTTATTGAATATTTTAGATAGTACATGTTCTTTTGGGAATGATGTTGTAAGGATTCTGAAGAATTCTTTTCCTACGTTAGTTTTTGTTCTTCCATCATATGGAGGGTTATACCATATAATTTTTCTTTTCCTGTTTTTCTTATTGCTGTTCATGTTGTTATCTGGGTTGTATTGTAATTTGTAGTTGTAGCCACTTTTATTCAGCGCCTCTTGATATTCGGCTGCTGCACTGTTAAATGCTTTCTCATTGCATGACAGTTTAGACAGTCTTTTGTTTATACCATTAGGTATGGTTTTTAGAATGGAGGGTGGATGGTTACTTTTGATGTCTACGTATACAGGTGTGTCATTAGGTTTTTTGTATGGTTTGTGCCGAGTTGGATGTGCTAGCTATGACTGGTGAGGTTTGCGTAGAAAATGTTCTAGGCTTTTTCACGGGGGTCAATACCGACAGAGAAAATTATAACACTTTTTAATCTGTGTGCAAGCACAGATCAGACTGATCTAAACATTCTTGAACAGATCGACACGATGTACACTGACTCAAAGAAAGATCTGGATCGAAAGTTGTTCAGATTTCTGACATTCTCTCCATGTCATGAGCAGCATTTTCTTTTGTAGTATAACAGAGCATGTGCTGACATGTGTCTCGTTTTGTCAGTTTATAGTAGCATTTTATGCAGATACACTTGGACTGTTTGCCTTCTTCATCACCAGAAATATCTCGACTGAAATACTGCAACAAATCATTGGAGAAGTTGACACAAAGTCTAGCGTTTAATCCTTTATCTTGTACCTTTCTGAGCACACGATTGCGCACACATGGCACAACAAATCTACATGTCTTTTGTGTTCACTGAAGTTATGTTCAAATGCCTCCACCATTGTTGGTGCTACAAACACGCAGGCGTACGCACGTACAAAAGATCGGAATGAAGTAGGCCTACACGTAAGCAACAAGACTTGCCAATGCAGGATCAGTCACACACACGCGCACGCGCGCATACACACACACACACACACACACACACACACACACACACACACACACACACACACACACATACACACAGAACAGAGAGAGAGAGAGAGAGAGAGAGAGAGAGAGAGAGAGAGAGGAAGGAAAGTAATCGCCTGGTGGAATGACGAGACGTCTCAGCAGCTAGCACCACACATGTACACGGCTTGCTGATATACGTATACACGTCCCGGATCCTGGCCAGCTTATGAAAACAAACAACTTCTCAATGAAAAAAAAAACCTCAAGAACGCGGGATGAACCAAAACTATATGAAACGGCACAAAGACGAATCGCAACACACAAAATCACACACACACAGTTAATTATATCCAGTTATGGAGTGTGGAAGAATAATAATCCGTAAAGCACGACAAGAACAGCACAGCATGAGAACACACGCGCACGCAGTACTCCATTGAGCAGAGCTGTGCTACACGCACGCTGCCAGCTTGTCAGCACTCAGCGGTGAGTCACGCCGCCTCCGCTTATCGCCTGCTGGGCAAGAAGGAACTAAAGGAAGGAACTAAAGAGCACGATTTTCATCTTGGCTGGACAGCTGTGAGGGAGACAACCACTGCATCCCACATGTCCCTGTGGCACAACTTCATTCCAGCACGATGTGAATAGCTCCCGTGAATAGCTTCTGAATGAGGGTGTCTCCTCCATGCTGATATACCTCTGCTGGGATACCATTGATGCCTGGTGCTTTGTGACACTTTCAGTTTCTTTCTTGCTGCCTTGATTTCTTCATGTGTGGGGGGCATTGTCCAGATCCATCTTTACCTCTTCGTGAGGTATGTTGTCTTTAGACATTGCTCCACAGTCCTCTCTTCCCCAAACAGGTTTCCGTAATGTTTGGTCCATCAGTGTAGTATAGCTTGCCTGTCGACAAGTAGGTTGTGCCATCTGAAGACTGCAGTGGTGCCTGCAGTTGGTAGCTTGGACTATGTATTGCGCAAAGCGATTCATAGAAGGCTCTGGAATTTCCCTGATCAGCACACATCTGTGTGCGTTCCGCCAATGCTATCCACCATGAATTTTCCATGACTCTCAATTTTGCTTGCGGTTTGCTGCAAGCTGTTCTGTAAGCCATTTTGGTCTTCTGGTCATTAGGAGAGCTGAGCATATTGCCATGGTATGACCTCTTTTCCTCGAGAAGTTCTTGTTTCTCCACGTCGTTTTCATCAAACCAATCCGATTTTTCCGTGTTGAGAAGCCAGCTACTTTTTCTGTGGCTTCCTGAAGGATGGTTTTAAGTTCCTTCCATTGGTCGAGGGGTGCACTTACTGGGGGGGTGGTGGTGTTTCTCAGCCTTTCGTTTACTTCCCTCTAGAATTCCTCCTCCAACATTGACAGCTTGTCGAGCTGAAGTTTCATTAGTTTGGGGCCTCACCTTCCTCTCTTCTTATTTCAGGGTTAGCCTGATCGCATGAACTAGCCTATGTTGCTGTCTGTGCTGCAGTCAGCGCTCGTCATGACCCTCGTATGAGTGACATCCTTTGCATCCTTTTGGCGCACCAGGATATAATCCAGTAGATGCCAGTGCTTGGACCTTGGGTGTCTCCAGGTTGTTTTGTAGTGGTCTTTCTGCTGAAATAGGGTGTTCGTGATAGTCAGACCAATCTCACTGCAGAACTCCAAAAGCATCCTTCTGTTTTCATGGCAATTGCCCACTCCGTGTCTTCTCAATACCCCATTCCATATTTCAAAGTCTCTGCCCACTCTAACGTTAAAGTCACCCATGATCAGAATTTTGTCTTCCTTCTCGGTGCTCAGCACTAGATTTCTGAGATCTCTGTAGATGGCTTCTTTCACCATGGGATCTGCCTGCAGAGTGTACACGCTGATGATGGTTAGATATTGGTTTCCTTTCATTTGTAAAGGCAGACGGACGCTCATCAGGCGATCTGAGTGACCAACTGGCAGGCGTTATAGCTTTTTGGCAACAGAGTTCTTTGTCATGAAGCCAACCCCTGAGAGTCGGTGTTCCTCTTTCTCCCTTCCCGACCAGTAGAGTGTATATCCCACTCCATGCTCCACGAGTGATCCTTGCTCTGCAGAGCAAACTTTGCTGAGTGCTGCGATGTCAATTTCTAGCCTTGTCAGTTCCCTTGCCACTAGAGCTGAGTGTCTTCGGGGGCGGTCACTTTCATCTGAGTCCTGCATTACCCGTACATTCCAACATGCCTCTTATAAGTTCATAGTCCATTTCCATTGTGTAGTTCATTGTTGATATATCGTCCAGATTTTTCCCCTGTTTTCTTACCACTGGTGGGAGATGCCTGTTGGCCATGGCTAGCCAACCAGGTGGGAGTGAGACAAGCATTTTTAGGTCCCCTTTTGCATTTCCCGTCTCCATTCAGAGCAAGCAGGCTATCCCTAGAAAAGGCTGTTTGGTCGCCTGGGGGTGAACATACGAAAGCTGTTGTTGTCTCTTCAACAGGCTAACGACCAATATCCCAGACTGCCTACATGCAGAGTTCCAACTGTGACTTCCAGAGCCATCCTGCACCTGTCTTTTCGCCATGCTCCATCGCTGCACGGCTTCCTTCCCGCCTGCACTATGACTCTTTGTAGTGAAGACTGGCTCGCACGGTTAGTTGAAGGGTTGTTAAGCCGAGAGGTGGATGTCAGGATTAGCTCCCACAGCCTTAAAAAGTGCACCTCATGTGGCGAAGCGCAAAATATAGCCTCTGACAACCAAGTTCAACTCCTGGCATTCCTGTGTGGTTTAGCTTCTAAACCCATCAAACATGGTGTCTACAGATAGCTAAGGGGTGAGGCGGGTCACTGGCGCCATAACCGGTTGCTACGGGTAGATGGAACTCGTGAGCCCTGGGACGGCTGTTCATCTGGAAGGTCAATACTGATTTCAAACCCGGGTAGATGGAACTCATAAGCCTTGACAGACAGTTCATCTAGGAGGAGGACAACTCTGATTCCAAACCCACTAAGTGCCTGGAGTAGAGGAGAGCTTTGTCGTGCGCAGACCCTGGGTCCATGGTCATGGCTGAACACCCTGTGCCCGTGCTCCAACTATGGGGAAATAGCCGTCATTCTTTTGACAGTGGGCTTTTGAGCCAAAAGATAGGAGAGGGGAAACGCCGATGTAACATCTACAACCCAACGGTTGCTTGGACCATCTCAGCCAGCTGGCCTATCTCGTGTCCTCCTTGGGTCTAAAGAGTGGGACCAGTGCGCACGAGCCGGTCTTATATATACATACATACATATATATATATATATATATATATATATATATATATGTGTGTGTGTGTGTGTGTGTGTGCGTGTGTGTGTGTGTGTGTGTGTGTGTGTGTGTGTGTATGCGTGCGTGTGAGTATACAGAGAGAGAGAGAGTGACATACATATACAAAAAAAGAAAATATATATATATATATATATTCAAACATGTGGACTGGCGTTCATTGTTATAAACTCGACCAAACAGAGAGTGGAGAACATTAAGTGAAGGCGAAGAGAGGAACTGTGAATGAACTGACAGACTAAAATGAGTTCATAAGTCAGAAGGAGGAACTCTAGAAGACCGAGCCCATGGGAGCAGTAACTGGGGATAGAAATCCACAATGATTAACAACTCCTCTTAAAACACGCACGCACACACACACACACACACACACACACACACACACTCACACACACACACACACACACACACACACACACACACACACACACACACACACACACACACACACACATACACACACACACACACACACACACACACACAGAAGACCTGCTGTCAAGCTCAGCCGAGCGTTTCTTCCTACTTGAATTGTATTTTGCGTGAAGGATTGAAACAGATAATCACAGTAATTATATTATGCTAGTATAAGTCTGTGAAACAATGACGCGCCTTTCAGTCCAAAAAGAGAGCTCTGTTTGTGTTATTCCATGGGTTCCCATACTGCGTAGTCCACACATGTGTGTGGTATCTACTCACCAAGGCTGTGTGTGACAGCTGTCAGTGTCGTTGATTTTTTTTTTTTGTCCTGATATTACCTTTGATTACTTTCACAGTAGTGTAAAGCTTGCCAGTGTTAAATTCAATTTTTAAAATTCAATGCTGAGAGACACAATCTTCATGGCTGGTGATGTGTATGCTTTTTGATAATTTCCATAAGGTTGACAGTACGAGTCTTTGCGTGGCAAGTGGCTTCAAGGCCCAAAACCACAGTTTAGAAACCCTTTTTCATGGAACACGAAAATCATGAATATATCCAGTTTCCAAATTCTAACAGGGACTGGACCAACCCCACACGATTTGAACCTTCCTGCAACTCACAGAACCAATGTTAGTGTTTCTACACCGCCGCACACAGCAGACAGGCTGAACACCAGTAGTGCTACAACACTGAACGAGTCCATGCGAATTACTGGTTTGGTGGACTGTTTGAAAAACCGAGCAGTGAAAGAATTAGCCATTGAAGGCTATACCGGTCATCTCTATACTCAAAGTCAAGCTGGCGATGTCACATGGGAGTGCAATTTCGGACTCAATGTGCAGTCTTACCAAATTGTACGTTTTCACATGAACGATTGCCTTTATGATGTAATTTCGGTCAGGTATACAGAGTATGTGAGCGAGCGGCATTGAAAGAACGTTTGGTCACACGGTGTGCACAGTTTACCAAAAGTACCCTGTCCGATTCAGCATGACGGATACTGTCCAGGTCAGAGTGTTTCAGAGGGCTGTCCCTAAATTAAGAAAGCAGTGCATTAAGTCTCGCATTTGTATGGATACAAATGTGTCCGTGTCTCTGTCTTTTTCTGCTGTGCACCAGTCTGAGAGGCAGCATCTGGAGCTGGAACGTACTTTTCTGTCTTCGTCGACTGGTGAGAGTTTTATTCTTTCAATCCGACTGATTTCACCATGTTGTGTAAAGAATTCATTTTGAGTTGAAGTGCCCATGTTTCTGGTGTGTAGAGATTCTCTCTCTCTCTCTCTCTCTCTCTCTCTCGGAGGCCCAAGTTTGTGTGCCTGTAATTATTTTTCTTTGAAAAAATAGAAATAGGCTAAGCATCCATCACAAAGATGCACAGCGTAGTTTCAAGAAACCTTTAAAAGATAGAAATCTGCACATTATCCATTGAATCTGAGACATTCAAAATATTTTGATTAGTAGTCGTATTCGATTGGTTTCTCTCTCCAATAATGACTGGCAACACATGATTAAAAGTGATAGAACCCTTTTTAAACTATGTCCTTTAAAGTCAGCAGAATGTTTGAAGCAGGTCACTCATTATCCTGGGGAAAAAATGCTGGTGAATACGACTATGTGTTTCCTTAGTGTAGCATTCTGTGGGTATGACCATAGCATATCATTACGAATTGACTTTGAAGTGAGGTCCATGGCCAGTTTTGACCTAATGAATGCATGTGATTGTGCAGGTTACATACAGACACCAGGACTGGATGGACTCAACCCATGTCCAGTGGCAGTGCGAAGCTGTGTGTTACCTTGACCAGACCGCCTGGTCACATCATCTTCCTGAGCACTATCAAATGGAATAAACACTTGAGTTCTGTAACCTCGTATCTTGGTCATTGTGATTCCAAAAAACAGTCTGTCATGAAACGGCTCACAACTCACAGATCCCCATTGTTTCTATTCCCTGATGACTTTGGTGATAAAGTAAAGAAAGAAGACCATTTGTCTTTATACTGTGACACTGTTTATAGTTCTGACTGTTATAAGCAGTTCAGACTTCGCTTCTCTTTCTTCGCAGAACATCTGAAACCACGTCGAGTGCCAGGACTGGGCAGATGGAACTGCACAGTGTCAGTGTGGCCTGATCTGTTTGAGCACTTTCCTTGTGATCTGAGATCCCAGTGTGCAGAGCACGAAGATGAGGCCCCCTGCCCCTACACCACCAGTAAATGCGGACCACAGAAGGTGAAGTCAACACAGGTTTATCATACATAGTTTCAAAGTAGTTTGTTGGTTCAAACTGACTAGTACAAGTTGTATCAACAGGGTGTAACAGATTATATGTACATACGTGAATAGAAAATTTCGCGGAAACCAACAAAACATCAACACCGACAAGAAAGTCTTCTTCCAACGCCCCTACCCTGTGAAACCCCAGGCACCACCACCATCCCCACACTTTCACCCGTCACCACATGTGTAAGGTACACATAGAGTACTCAGTACACTCATTACAAAAGAACAGTGAAACATGAAGCTTGGTGGAGATACATCATGATGATGGAGTCCGCTATGTGGGTGATGAGTGTTCAAGATGACCCTGGCAAGATTTTTCCTGCGATACACAAGAGGGAAATCCCATGATGTTTGTCACAGGATGCTTTATCACCCTTCCTCTTGTAGATTTGTCAATAGAGGCGTCATTGAACTTCCCCCCCCCCCCCCCCCCCCCCCCCCCCCCCCCCCACCCCCCCCCCCCCCCCCCCCCCCCCCCCCCCCCCCCCCCCCCCCCCCCCCCCCCCCCCCCCCCCCCCCCCCCCCCCCCCCCCCCCCCCCCCCCCCCCCCCCCCCCCCCGCCCCCCCCCCCCCCCCCCCCCCCCCCCCCCCCCCCCCCCCCCCCCCCCCCCCCCCCCCCCCCCCCCCCCCCCCCCCCCAAACCCCCACCACCATATGGGACCCCCCCCCCCCTCCCCCCCCACCCCCCCCCCCCCCCCCCCCCCCCCCCCCCCCCCCCCCCCCCCCCCCCCCCCCCAAAAAAAACAAAAAAAAACAAAACCCCCCCCCCCCCCCCCCCCCCCCCCCCCCCCCCCCCCCCCCCCCCCCCCCCCCCCCCCCCCCCCCCCCCCCCCCCCCCCCCCCCCCCCCCCCCCCCCCCCCCCCCCAGTCAACAAAAAGATTGGAAAAAGGCCCCCCCCCCCCCCCCCCCCCCCCCCCCCCCCCCCCCCCCCCCCCCCCCCCCCCCCCCCCCCCCCTCTGCCTTCTGCAGAGATTTTCCCCCCCCCCCCCCCCCCCCCCCCCCCCCCCCCCCCCCCCCCCCCCCCCCCCCCCCCCCCCCCCCCCCCCCCCCCCCAAAAAAAACCCCCCCCCCCCCCCCCCCCCCCCCCCCCCCCCACCCCCCCCCCCCCCCCCCCCCCCCCCCCCCCCCCCCCCCCCCCCCCCCCCCCCCCCCCCCCCCCCCCCCCCCCCCCCCCCCTCCCCTTTGCCTCGATTCATGGAGTCTGCATGTGGGTGATGAACGTGCCAAGATGACCCTGGCAAGATGTGGGAGTGCAGTACACAAGAAGGGACATTACCATTGATTTTGGGCACTTCTGGAATTCATCCCATATGGACTTCAAAACTGAAAAAAGATTGGTCTTTTCCATTAGTACCTTGCCTCCATTCTTGTAGATATCTGCCATCTGCTCCTGTGGTCTGCTTCAGAGCCTTCACAGTCTCTGCACTGGATGTGGGTCTGCCAGATATTCCTACACTGTCAGTTGTGGGAGTGTGGTCTGGTCAGAAGCACGAATGGATGTTGAACCAGTGGTCTTTGGTCCATAGATGATGCCTTTCCACTTCTCCCAGTGTCTTCTCCAGTGAGGCTGATATTCGACAAACATTCCTGGATTCTTTCCTGCAGAATGTCTCTGCTGTTACACAGGCGAGCAATGTTCAGCCATCTCAGGGGCTTATCTCTGGCTGATTTGTGCCTCCTGACCAGGTGGTGATCTGACCAGCAATCAGCTCCCCTCGTGCAGCGTGTAATTATAAGATGACATCTGTCCCTCTGACGAACAATCACGTAGTGAAACATGTGCCACATCCACGTGTTTTTGAACTTGTCTGCATGCTGGAAGATGGTGTTGGTGATGTGAAGTTCTTGTTGTGCACACAGTAATAACATCAGCAGACTGTTGGCTTTACAGTTTTGTCATGTAATGCGGAGCGATATTTCGTATGCTACGCGATTACATGAGACAGTACAGATTAAGAAAAGATTATTGATTCGTGCGTTACACTATAGGTTAGTCGTGTGACACAAGGGAGCGTATTGACTGAACGTAGCCCAGGGTTTGAGTGAAATTTTTTAACACTGTTCACGCTATTTGAATATAAACAGGCGTTGACCTGTATCGGTGCACACTCTGAGAATGGAAAGAGATGATTTAGGTGAAGAAGAGGCGGACTGTGCCCATTGATAAAGGCAGAGGCCTAACACATACAGAAGTATGTGAATTGTAGTTGAATGACCGGTACTCAAGCTGTAAGTATCTAATTTTATATTGTGAGAATCTAGATGATTCTCCATTTTGTTTTCAACAGTTTATTGTGGGAACCGAAACTATGTTTGAAAAATTGAAGAGTTCAAAAATGTTAAAGTGTAATATGACTGCTAACTGGCTGGCAGTGTTTTGAACTCGTGTTTATCTGGTTTGTTATATAGCTGGGCCGACTCCCCGTGCGGGTAGAGGAAAGAAAAGACTGGAGATCGGGCAGTAAGGTGGATGGCCGGGGGCTGCGCGCATTCCCGGGCCAAGTTCCGATCCACGGGAAGATCCAGGTTGGGCAAAAGTTTGTCGCCGACCACTAGATGTGATAAGTAGTGGGCAGTATGGGATCCCTGCACAGAGGAAGCCAGTTCCGGACACCACAGAGAGTGTGTGTGGACACTTGCAGTGAGTAAACCTGCAACATTAATATTGAGCGCAAAAGAAGCGTGCTTGATTGGTTGCACCAGCTGAAAGACAGATTGAAAATATATAAGCTTTGATTGATGCCAGAGTAAGAGCCCCCATGGGATTTTAAAAGATTAAGGAGGGGATGAATCGAAATTGACCTTTGTTTGCGCCTTATGTGTATGGAGTGGATGCAGTTGTGTGCGGAGGAAAGACGTCATGTTCGTGTGTGTATGTGCGTGCATGCATGGATAACCAACGTCTGACAGTGGTGATCCCAACTCGGAACTTGGTTTTTTTTTTTTTCGTACCCTTCCCCTTGGTTGTGATGTTCCCTCACCCCATTTTGAATTGAAAAAAAAATGATTTGCTTTTTAAGGTATTAGTGAATGTTGTATGGGAACATTTGATTATTACGTATATTACCTTTTCTATTTGGATACATCCCCCCCACACACACTACTTTTTTTTATATTGTAAAAATTTCCATTTAAACCCCTCCCCATATTTCCTTTCTTGATTTATTATTCAGCAATTTGAACAGATTTTGCTGTGAAATCCCCTCCTTTTGTATTCCCACGTTTTTTTTTTTGTACTGAGTATTTTAAGGATTTTCATGTAACCCCCCCCCCCCCCCCCCCCCCTCATTATACCCTCCCCAGTACTTTATCAATTTTTTTTGTGGTAATTTTCTTGTTTAAACCCCTTCTTGTACTTATTATTAATTGCATAAATTGTATTCCTTTCATTATTTTGAATCAATTTCTTTATATTGTATCCATTTCCTGATTTTTTATTTCAAATTTTGAAATAATTTTGTTTTGTAACCCTCCTTTATTTTTATTGCAAATTTGATTTATACCTACCCCTTTTTTTTTTTTTTTTTTGAGTGGCAAAAATTTTGTTTTCTTCCCCAACCCCACTTAAGACTTAGTGTTCACTTTTCATTGTACCCCCCCCCCCCCTCTTCAAAAGTGTCCCTATGTAACTTTTTTGTGTGTGTGTGTGTGTGTGTGTGTGTGTTTTTTTCCTATTCTAGTATTTTGTGCTAGTCCCGTCTCCGATTATACGGGTGGGCTGTGCCAGTAGGGTAGTCCAGAGGGCTTTTTCTAATTTCTAGTCTTACTTTTTCTTACTGTCTTGGTGATTTCCACTCTGTCTACTTTTGCTGTTTTCTGACTTCATTCTCTCTCTATTTCGTCTTTATCAATAGGCACCTATCTAGTTTGAAAATTTTCTCATTCTCATTTCTTAGGTAGGGTTTCTGATAGTGATTGTGTATTATCCCCTTTTTAGGTGTTTGTCTTTTCATTGTTTTAATGAATGTTGTTTTAAGATTTTTGTGTGTGTGTGTGTGTATGTGTATGTGAAAGGATTGTTGAGTGAGTGCCTCTTTTTTCTATTTCTACCTCTGTTTTGTTAGGGCATTGTTGTTCCATAGGCTGGTGAGCTTCCACCTTCTCTTGCGGGTAGCAAGGGGGCATGGCGATGGGAGACGCTTAGCCTTACGTAGTTCTTTTTTTCGTTTCACAACCTTTTTCTTTCCTATTATTTGAATTCGATTTTTCTCCTTCCCCTGGCCACTGATTTGATCCAAAAGGGTGATCATTTTGGAGGCCTATCCAAATAAACATTTTTTTTTTTCTTGGAAATTCTTCTTGGTTTTGCTGTTTGAAAAACTTTTTTTTTTTTTTTTTATTAGTGTATATAGGAGTGATTGGATTTTGGTGTGAGTGGAAGGACATTTTATACTGAAACTTTAAATTCATTTTTCTTTTCTTTTTCAAATTTAAAGTAAATTTTCATTGTTCTTTTCTTTTTCATAAAATTTCATTTTTTTTTTTACTATCTTAGAAAAAAATTTTCATTCAAAATGTCGGCCTTTGAGACCTACCTGTCTCAGGGTGAGACGTTAGGCCTTGATGGGCCGGAGTTGATTCAATATGTCAAACAGTGTGAGGATCGTGCTGAGCGCGCAAAAGAAAGGGGAAAAAAAAGATAAAAAAAGAAAGAGAGAGAGAGAGAAAGAGAGAGAAGAAGAAGAAAGGATAAAGAAAGGGAAGAAAAGGATAGGGAAAGACACAGAGAGAAAGAGAGAGAAGCAGAAAAGGATAGGGATAGACAAAGAGAGAGGGAGAGGGAGCAGCATGAGAAAGAATTAAAAGCCATGGAGTTAGAGTTAGAAAATAAAAAGGCAGATAGGGATTTTGAGTTACAGAGTAAGAAGCTTCAACTTGAAATGCAGAAATTAAAAGCTTTTGGTGTAACAGACAATGGTTCTGCGCAGGGTTCTGGTGATGCGAAACCTATTTCTGGTCGTTCTCCTTATATCCCCAAGATGCCTGTCTTTGATGAAAACAAAGATGAGATTGATGCATTTTTGTTTAGATTTGAGAGTCATGCTACTTCTTGCGAGTGGCCCAAAGATAAGTGGGTATTGTATATTGCGTCTCTTTTCAAGGGCAGTGCGTTGACGCTGTATCATTCTTTGGCAGCAAAGGATACTTTAACATGGGATGAACTTAAGGATGAATTACTTAAGCGTTACCGGTGTACTGCCGAAGGATTTCGCGAGAAATTCCGTACCGTGCGTCCGGAGAAAGGCGAGTCATTTCCTACGTATTTGATTCGGTCTGCGCATTTTCTTGATCGGTGGATTGACTTGTCCAAAACTAAAAAGGATTATGCGGAACTTCGTGATCTGTTTTTTGCGTGAGCAGATTTTAAACAGCGTTTCAAAGGACTTGGCTGTTTTTCTAAAGGAAAGGTCGGTCGCGAGCGCTGAAGAAATGTGCGAGCTTGCGAAACAGTACAGGACTGCACATCCTGATCGGACGTTTGCCCGCAAGGGAACGGACACGGTTTTCGATGTAAATGTCGCTTCCCTCGCACATCACCAAAATTGTGTTGGTTCAGACTGTGGATTTGGCTCTTGGCGTTCAAATCAGAACCGTAATCGTTACCGTGGAGGTCAAAATTCCCGCGGTGGTCAAAATTCTCGTAGCGGACGTGATCATGGCAGCCGGTTTGAACAGTCTGCTACCGGTGTGGTCAGCAGTCTGGTCATTTGGGTGCAAATACCGGTACACCTAGAGGTGGTCAAACAGCGTCTAACTCTCGGTATCCGCATAACCGTGGCCGACAGCGCGGACAGGCTCATAATACCTCAGGTCTCATTTAGTACACCTTACTTTGAGGGTGAGGTGCTTGCCTGTGTTATTGAGAACCCAGTAACGGATCTCATTCTTGGTAATCTTCCAGGTGTTACTTCAGCATGTTCAGGTGCTGGTGGATCTTTTGTCCCATATAATGTGACTACTCGTTTACAGGCAGACAAGGAGAAACAGTTGCCTGTACCGTTGTCAGTGCCTGATTTGTCTGTGCTGGATGTACAACCTAAGGAATTTGCTGCTATGCAGAAGCGTGATGCCTCTTTGAGTCATTTGTTCTCTTCAGTTGTAACTAAGGTATCTTCCCCTTTGACTAAGCCTGTTTTTTTTTTTTCTATGATGTTCTATGTCGCTTGGTCAAGGACAAAGGTGAAGTTAAGCGTCAGGTGGTAGTTCCTCAGGAGTTACGCAACGTTGTGCTTCATACTGCGCATGACAGCATTTCTTCTGGTCATTGTGGGATCAGACGTACTCTACAGCGAGTTCTTGCATCGTTCTTTTGGCCAGGAGTGTCTCAGTCAGTCAAGGAGTATTGTCGTTCATGTGATACTTGTCAGAAGACTGTGTCTCATAACCGCGTCCCTTGTCCGCCGTTGCACAAGATGCCGTTGGTTTCAGTACCTTTTGAGAGGTAGCGATGGATTTGGTTGGTCCTTTGGAGATGTCTTCTTCTGGCTTTCGGTACGTTCTGACGTTGGTGGATACAGCTACTCGGTTTCCGGAGGCTGTCCCACTCAAACGTATCGATACAGTCACTGTGGCAGAGGCTCTTCTTTCTATTTTTTCAAGGTATGGTTTGCCTTCCGAAATTCTTACTGATTGTGGTACTCAGTTTGTTTCGGACCTGATGAAGGAAGTGTACCGTCTGTTGTCTATTTCTTCTGTTACCACTACTCCATACCACCCTCAGTCTAACGGGATGGTGGAAAGGTTTAATGGAACCTTGAAGTCCATGCTGAAGAAGGTTTGTCGTGACTGTCCCAAGCAGTGGGATCGGTACATTCCGGCTGTTCTGTTTGCATATCGGGAGTTGCCGAATATGACTTTAGGGTTTTCTCCTTTTGACTTACTTTTCGGTCATTCACCCCGTGGTCCTATCGCTTTGTTAGCTGATAAGTGGACTGGCTCACAGATGACTGACGATGACAAAAACGTTTACCAATATGTGCATGACTTGTACAATCGGATACTGGACAGTTATGCTCAGGCACAACAGACCGCTGACAGTCAGACTGACAAGTATAAGGTGTACGCAGACAGAAAGAGCTCTCCTCGTTCATTGAAAGTGGGTGATCAAGTTCTTGTTTTGCTCTCTGATGAACAGAATAAGTTGAAGATTTCCTGGAAAGGTCCTTTTCTTGTGAAGGAAAAGGTTCACCTGTCAACTATCGTATTGACATGCATGGAAAGTCCAAGGTTTTCCACACATCAATATGTTGAAAGAGTATGTGGTTCGGACGAATGTTGCTGTCAATTTCGATGTTTGCTCTTTGTGTTCCTCAGGGATTAGACTCTGCGTCTGCATTGTCTAATGAGTTACCTGTGGATTGTGTTGTTTCCACTGGTGTTTCAGATGCAGACTGTTCACATTCCCCTGTTTCTCCCCCGTCGGGTGTACAGGATGTACATTGTTCCTCTGTAGGAGTTGTACAGGATGTACATTGTTCCTCTGTAGAAGTTGTACAGGATGTACATTGTTCCTCTGTAGGAGTTGTACAGGATGTACATTGTTCCTCTGTAGGAGTTGTACAGGATGTGAGTGACGATGACGTTTCATTACCTACCTTGTCTGTTCAAGGCGAGACATTTCGTGATGTAAAGGTTGCTCCTGAGTTGTCAGACACTCAAAAGTCTCAGTTGATGAGTGTTTTGGAGGATTTTTTCTGATGTCTTGACAGATACACCAGGGAAGGCTGTACAGGTAGATCCACACTGTATTAATCTGACTACTGATGTTCCTGTTAGGGTCAAGTCTTACCCTTTGCCTTTTGCAAAGAGGGAGATCATTCAGAAAGAGGTTCAGGTTATGTTGGATCTTGGAGTGATTGAACCATCTACATCACCGTACAGTTCTCCAGTCCTTCTGGTGGGTAAGCCTGATGGCTCAATTCGATTCTGTATCGATTATTGGGCTCTCAATAAGGTCACTGTGTTCGACTCTGAACCGATTCCAGATGTTGAGGATATTTTCTGTCGTCGTTTGTCTGAAGGTCGGTATTTTGTCAAAGTAGACCTTGCGAAGGGATACTGACAGATACCTATGTTGCCTCAGGATAAGGAAAAGACTGCGTTTCAAACTCGTTTTGGGTTGTTTCAGTGGACGAGAATGCCTTTTCGGGTTGCAGAACGCACCAGCTACATTCGCAAGAATGATGTGGAAGCTGCAGTGTATCAGTTTTCAGCTGTAAGTTTTTTTTTATGACATTCTTCTTGCAGCTCGTCTTTGGCAGCAGTTGTTGGACTACTTACGCATGCTTTTGACCCGTCTCAGGTTGTTTGGGTTGACGGCTCGTCTGTCAAAAGTGCTGGCTGGTTTTCAGGAGTTGGAGTTTTTGGGACATATGATTTTCCGTTGGTCATATTCGTCCAGAAGTCAAGAAAGTGCAAAAGATTTTGTCTTTGGGTAAGCCAGCTACGAAGAAGCAGGTTCACTCTTTGTTGGGTCTTTTGTCCTACTATCGCAGATATGTTCCTCATTTTGCTAGTCTTACTGCACCTTTGACTGAACTGACTAAGGGAGATAAGAAGCGTCAGATTGAGTGGTCTGATGAGTGTCAGAAAAGTTTGGAGAAGGTTCAAACTGTACTCAATTCATTTCCTGTGTTACTTCTTCCTAACTTGGATGAAGATTTTGTCTTACATACAGATGCTAGCAGTAAGGGCATGGGTGCATGTTTGCTACAGGAAAAGTCAGGACTTTTACATCCAGTGCAATACACTAGCAAAACGTTTTCTGTGGTGCAAGAGAGATACTCGACTATTGAAAGGGAGTGTCTTGCTTTGGTCTGGGGAGTGGACAAGTTTGCTGGGTTTTTATCAGGGAGACCTTTTGTTTTGCAAACTGACCACAGACCGTTGACATTTTTGAAAGCGTCAAAATCAAAAAACAATCGCCTGTTAAGATGGGCATTAAGCATTCAAGAGTACTGTTTCACTGTTGAGCCTATCTCTGGGAATCTAATAATTTTTGCAGATTTGTTGTCCAGGGAGTAGTGCTATACGATGTGTTTTATGGTCTGCTGATGCTGTATTTTGTATTTGTGATTGATCATTGCTTATTCATTCCTGTCTTGTAAGCTACAGTTAGCTACAAGTTTGAGTGAGTATGGTCTACACAAGATACAAGTCTAAGAATTGTGTATATACATTATTGCTGTCATTTTGTGGTCGAATTGTCTGTATTTCTCTTACTTGCGTTCATGGGTGAAAATGATTTGGTGTGTAGTGTCATTGTAAATGACCATTTGCAGATTGGCTGCTGTGGATGTTCATGGTCATGTAGATAATTTTGAACCATGATTGGCGATTTTAATGTGTGTCTCATGCTATTGATACACGATGGATTTCTTGAGGTTGTCTTTTGAAAGATCACTGCATATTTTGATATTTGTGTGGGTGCTTACTGTTTCATCTACGCATATAGTGGAATTCTTAATGGTTTTCAACTTGCATATTCTGTTGGGTTTGGCAGGAAGTGTATGGATCATGCAAGTGTTGTGCTTAAGATGTGGATTATGTATTTTGGAGATATTATTGAGGTGATCCATGGATAAAAAGTGTTGATTCCTTTGATGAATATACTTTGTGCATTTGATATGTATATATAGTACTTCTGGTTTTGGGTTCCTCTGTGGGGTATCCTTTTGCAAGATTTCTCCGGTGGAAAAATCTTACCCCGGGAAGGGGGGTGTCATGTAATGTGGAGCGATATTTCGTATGCTACGCGATTACATGAGACAGTACAGATTAAGAAAAAGATTATTGATTCGTGCGTTACACACTATAGGTTAGTCGTGTGACACAAGGGAGCGTATTGACTGAACGTAGCCCAGGGTTTGAGTGAAATTTTTAACACTATTCACGCGATTTGAATATAAACAGGCGTTGACCTGTATCGGTGCGCACTCTGAGAATGGAACAGATGATTTAGGTGAAGAAGAGGCGGACTGTGCCCATTGATAAAGGCAGAGGCCTAACACATACAGAAGTATGTGAATTGTAGTTGATGACCGTACTCAAGCCATAAGTATCTAATTTTATATTGTGAGAATCTAGATGATTCTCCATTTTGTTTTCAATGGTTTATTGTGGGAACCGAAACTATGTTTGAAAAATTGAAGAGTTCAAAATGTTAAAGTGTAATATGACTGCTAACTGGTTGGCAGTGTTTTGAACTCGTGTTTATCTGGTTTGTTATAGCTGGGCCGACTCCCCGTGCGGTAGAGGAAGAAAGACTGAAGATCGGGTAGTAAGGTGGATGGCCGGGGGCTGCACGCGTTCCCGGGCCAAGTTCCAATCCACGAGAAGATCCAGGTTGGGCAAAAGTTTGTCGCCGACCAGTAGGTGTGATAAGTAGTGGGCAGTATGGGATCCCCGCACAGAGGAAGCCAGTTCCGGACACCACAGAGAGTGTGTGTGGACACTTGCAGTGAGTAAATCTGCAACATTAATATTGAGCACAAAAGAAACATGCTTGATTGGTTGCACCAGCTGAAAGACAGATTATGAAAATATGTAAGCTTTGATTGATGCCAGAGTAAAGAACCCCCATGGGATTTTAAAAGATTAAGGAAGGGATGAATCGAAATTGACCTTTGTTTGCGCCTTATGTGTATGGAGTGGATGCAGTTGTGTGCGGAGGAAAGACGTCATGTTCATGTGTGTATGTGCGTGCATGCATGGATAACCCGCACACGAGCGTTAAAGTCCACAAGGATGATGACCTTATCCTTGTGATTGACCTCATTGATGACACGGTTCAGCTCCGCGTAGACGGCTTCTCTGATGTCATTGGGGTTTGTCACTGTTGGAGCACAGGTGCCAATAATGGTGGCAAAGCAGTCCTTTGTAAGCCAAAACCACAATATCAAGCGATCATTAATGCCACGCGGTAGGCTATCCAGCTTCCGGGCAATCTTTGTGCAAATTGCAAATCTGACACCAGAACTTCCGGGGTTTTTCTTCAGGCTTCCTAATGCAGTAAAAAGTATAGCCTCCTACGTTCTCCAATTTCAAGCTGTGTATCGCCAACAAGTCTTGTTTCACCCAGAGCCACACCATGTCAATCTGGTAATGGCCTAGCATCTTGGCAATCAGAGCAGTAGGACGCTCTGGTGGTCTGTTGTCTCTGTCCAGTAAGGTTCAGACATTCCATGCCCCAAATGTCAGAGGCATCTGCGTTTTCCTGTGTTTTTGACTTTCGACTGCCTTGTTGGATGACCAGGCAGGTGCAGTCATGTGTCAGGTATAGTGAAGGGCAGGTTTTGTTTAGAGATATTTTTATCTCCAGGGCCCCATGTGGGGAGAGCAGTGCTGTCCCTGAATAGGGCTGCTTGACCACTCCAACAGTGGCTCGATCACTGAAGGAGGATACGAGCACCGCATCTGCCCTGGTGTACGATGAATGACCATCGGCCTACAGCCACCTACGTTTGGAGTTGTAGCTAGGGATCTCCAACAACATCATTTGCCTGTCCACGTCACTATTTCTCCATCACCGCAGGACTTGGAAGAAGCCTTCGGGTTTATCGGCGTACTTGCTTGCCTGACCAACACATGGGGCTTTTTAAGGTGAAGGAGAGTTGTGCTGTCTCTTCTTCACCCTCTCGCCTTCTGCGGCTCATTTCCTCACAGGTGCAGAAGCTGCCACATGTGGGACAGCCCCAGAGGTGCAGCCTTTTTGTTTGAAGTAGCTAGCTGTCTCCCGGAAGGATGGCTGACAGAGGCTGAAGAGCTCCCACTGCCCTGCTATTTGCCCATAGCTGGGGGGTTGGTTCATGAACACCAGGGCATGTCCTCACACTGTGGGCCTACACGTTGCATGTTTAGGGGCAAACCTCCTCCAAGTCCCCTGTGGTTTGACCTGGGGCTGCAAGGCACCCAGTGGACATACGTTGCCACCTGGAGGCACTATATAGGGCATGTAGTGGAGAGGCTCTGTACTGGCAGGAGAGACTTACGCACTCGGGTGTCTGTTCGCAGTGCCGTTCACAGCGGTGCTAGCCAGTGGTGAAGGCTGAAAGCGAGAGGTGACAAGGACACAGACGCTTCGCCAGCACACTAGGCGTTTCAAACTACCAGAAACGCGTGCAGATACATATACTGAAAAGAAAACCCCTGGGGTGAGGAGTTACATGTTTTTCCTCTGAGTATGATAATCACAGAAAATATGAAAAAGAAAAAATCAGCACTCCCAAGTGCAATAGTTAACTATTCATATAGCTGTTGAAGAACGATACAGAATCAGCATATTTTCACACAGAGTATTCTTACAGTTGTTGAAGAACGATACAGAATCAGCATCTTTTAACATAGCATTCATATAGCTGCTGAAGAATGATACAGAATCAGCATATTTCACACATAGCATTCATGTAGCTGTTAAAGAATGATACAGAATCAGCATCTTTTCACATAGTATTCATATAATTGTTGAAGAACGATACAGAATCAGCATATTTTCACATACAGTATTATGCTGAACAATTAAGTAGTGGGAGAAAACAAGTGCAGGTTAACAATTCTTCCATCATTATAGTAATGATTTGGCAAAGATTTGAAATGGAGAAAAAAAAATTGAAGATGAAGGAAATGGGAAAATGTATATCATAACTATGAAAACCCTTCACTAGCTGCATGAGGAAACTATCGCAATTCCTCTCGAAGACAGATCTATATGTATCGCCTGTTCCGAGGCCTTTCGTCTGCTGGATCGGACTCATCAGGTAGACACGGCTGATTGTGTCTGCGCTCTTGGCGTCAAATAGAGACACACCACGGTCAATAATTCTGTGGTGTTCTGACCTCCAAGGGTTCGAAAAAGAATGCAACAGCACCCCCAAAGCAGCCAGCGAAAGGTAGTAGAATAAAACAAAACGAAAGAGTGGAGAGGAAAAATACAGTATTCATATAGTTGAAAAAAACGATACAGAATCAGCATCTTTTCACACATAATATTCTTGTTCCTGTTGAAAAACGATACAGAATCAGCATATTTTCACATATAAGAATCATATAGCTGTTGAAGAATAATACAGAATCAGCATGTTTTCACACATGGTATTAGTGTAGCCATTGAAGAACATGGTTAATTTGACAGATTGTCTTGATAATTCCCTGACATCCCACCTCTCCCCACTACTTTCCATTTTTTCTCCAGATTTTGTTTCCTGCTTTTCTTTTGTTCCTGATGATTGCCTCTAACATTGTTTTGTTTTTCAACATGGTTTTCAAACCATTTTCTCTAAAACATCGTTTACTACATAACGCTTCATATCCAGTGGCAGTATATATTTTCAGCTTTATAATTGTCTCACAGCCACTTTAAAAAGTACCTTTCTCACCCAAGTCTTGATTTACAAATTTTGTTCTGAAAACATTTTTATATGACCAGTTCCATAATTAGTTAGTTTACCACATATACCAAATTTTGAATGTTGGTAGATTTTATAATATTTCTAGATGGTCCGTATACTGCAATACAGAAGTTTTACGACACCAGAGCCAAAACCCATGTGCTTTTCTATGACCCATTTGAAACTAGATTTACAGCTACATAAATCGACAAATGTACACACTTCTCAAGCTTTTTTGTCACCTGTGAAAGAAAATTCCACGTCATATGTCTTTTGACAATTATTAAGTTGTCGCTGCATATCTGCCGATGACATAAAAAAACGAGGGTTGACTGCCAGAACCCAGAAGATGCGGTCGTTGAATAAATTGATGCTCTGTGTTAAGCTCTGGAAGTCTTGTTGGAGTAACCCTGCTGATGCTGATGCATGTTTTAAGATGTCTGACTGTCAAGTTAGTCACTATTTCGATTAAATTATCATAGCAACAGTAAGAAACAGTAAGCTCTGTAACAGTCAAAATACTTGAATATGCATATGTCTACATGTACAAGTATATAAGTACATAAGTACATGAATATAATCATACATGCAAGTATGAAATCTATTTTGAATGTAATCAGTAATGTAACAAAGTCATAATGTACATGTACTGTTTCCAAGTCCAATGTGTATGATGAAATGAATACTTGCGTTTACAAAAGTATTATTCTTTCACTAGATGGTCCCGTGCTTAGTGTTCTTCATATATTTCAAAGAAATTACTGCCACCATTTCCCAGTGATGTAAGCATACACAGTATACATACTTCCTTGGGTAGTAGTAAGTGACTGCTTAAGCTGTTATCTCTGTATCAGATTTTGTCTAATTTTCCTTAATAAATATGGTTTCACGTACACATAATCATAATCGGCTTGATCCATAATTGTGGTTTCGAATTCTATCCGTACCATTTATTCGTGGGATTTTTATTTCTGCCCCAGCGGAGTCCTACCCAGTCAGAGTAGAGTTAGCTGCGGGTTTCAGTTGGAAGATACATGAAAAGTATTGCTTACATTTTCTGACAAACGCTGCAGCTGTGTCTGGATCTCTCGGGCCTGGTTGATGGCGGACATAATATGAAAGTAAACAAATAGTGCAGCCCTGTCATGTGGTCCCTAGCCAGAATAGATCTAAGTATTTCAGTATCATCATCGGCCACATGGATATATATATATATTTATATATAATATTTATATATATATAAATAATTGTGTTGCTAACCAACAGTAATTTTTAAAAAGTGCTCAACCGAGTTGGGAGCGGCATCTGTTAAAACTTTGATTAAAATGTAAGTGATATATATGTATATATATATATATATATGTAAATATAAATATAAAACACACGCCTCATGTTCATGCCCTGCTCTCATGATGATGTCAGTTCAATGTGGGGGAGGGGAGGCAAGGATTCTCACTTGGGCTGGTTCTACAGCTATGCAGTTATTGTCTGGAAGAAAAGGTTTGATTGATAGGGTCTGATGCCTGACCAGAACATGCGATTCAGCAAACTGATCCTCAACCAATCACTGAATCAGTGTGTGTATGTGTATGCGTGCGAAATTCAGAAGGAAAAAAAAAACCTTACCTGATATGAAACGCACTGCTTCAATGACTCCAGCCGCGGAAGGCGTATCTGAAACAACACAATGTTAACAGTGAGAAACAGGAAGCTCTTAAACAGTCAAAATATTCTAATATGCACAGGTCTATATGTGCAAGCACCTATAAGTACATAAACGCAATTACACACACAAGTTTGAATTCTATTTCGAATGTAATCAATAATGTAAGTCGTAGCATAAGTGCATGTACTCTAATGTGTAATGTGTGTGGATACTTGTATGCCATCATTCTTTGAGTCATGGTAAATGACTGATTAAACTTACCTCTGTGTCAGAATGTGTCTAATTTTTCTTGATAAATAAGATTATTCACCTGAACATAATCAGAATCTGTTTGATCCATATTGATGCAGATTGCGACTGGGAGGTTGTGGTTTCTTCTCAACACCTGAGCTCTCTGTCAGTTGCCAGTCTTGGCAAGTTCATAGAAACTGTTGCCTGACAGACATGGTAAAGCTTACAGGGAATGAGGGGAGAGGGAAGGAAATTATCACTTAGGCTGGCTCCGCAAC
>JADBJO010006937.1:65000-67500 GCA_016801955.1 Conus betulinus
TTCCTTTTTCAACCCTTTCCATTTCAAGTTCGCTTCCTCAATCCTTCTGTGCGCAACTCCCAAAGCTGACGCAGCGTCTGCTATTCTCGTCCATACCATATTTTTCATCTTTGTTGTATTCGTGGCGGTGTCGGCCCCGAACACAAAATTCCCCTTCTATCTGCAGTTCATGTGATAATGTGTGCACTTCTGCTGGCAACCCTTTCGGCTTCCTCGTTCTCTTTGCGGAGCTACATGAGTCCATTCTAGACCATTTAGAGACAGAAGGCAAAAACGCTTATCACTTTACGATGTTTTGACGCTTGTGTATACGTCGGGATTCCCTGTTCTAAAAATAACGACATTGAGTAGCTATTCCTCTGCCGAAAATGTGTCATGCATCTCAAAAACAAGGACTGGAATGAGGCGAATAGCTAATCGATGTTCTGGAGTCATTCCCAAATAGGTTCTTTATGCATACCACCCAAGCAGGTTGCTTGCTGTACAAGTGGGATATTTCTTCTCGGAATTTTTTTTTTTTATCTCGTCTTTCCAGTGACTGTCCTCTGTCGGGAGTAAATAAACTTCATTGCGCTTTAGCCTGTCGCTGTGTTGTTACATCATCATGCCCCCCCCCCCCCCCCCCCCTCCGTATGTGTGTGTGTGTGTGTGTGTGTGTGTGTGTGTGTGTGTGTGTGGTTTTGTTCTTTTCTTTGGCAGATAGAGACAGGAGGGAGCTGCCATATCTTCAACAGTGGTCATGACATCACCCGACAGATGGCTGAGGAAGGATGCAAAAAACATAAAGCTTCTCTGGTCAGTTTAGAGACTGTTCAAGAGGTGGAGGCCTTCAAGGAAGTGATGAAATTAATCACCCGTGGCCGCATATGGATCGGACTGACAACCACAGAGTTCAGGGGAGATAAGAATGCATACGGCAGCGACACCATTGCTTTTGATACCAGGTGTTTTCTTGTGTGATTTCTTAGACCATGTTTAAATGGCTGACTTGTGACATTTTAAGCATGCTCTGTGAGAATCACAGAGGAAGCAGCTTCTTTGATGTTGGTGAAATCGAGGAGAGATGAGGGGGTTGAAGAAAGCAACAGGGGAGATTTGTTTATCCCTCGTCAAAACTGGTTCTTCCCTTCCAAACGCAAAAGTCTTTTTCGTCCAAGCAAATACTAAAGCCAGCATGATAATCAATGATAAGGGCAAAACTATTGTATCCCTATACAGCAACATACTCTAAACAGAAAAAAGGCGAGGACAGGCAAAAAAAAAAAAAAGTATGTATGAATGTCACCTTTTTTATCTGTTCGTTCCAGCCCAATGCATCTCCAATTCCCTTTTCATTCTGCCAGGTTAAGGGGATGAGGATGGTAGTGAGAGGGGTAGGGTGTGTGTTTGTCAAAGATGGCAAGCTGCCTCGCCCCCTTCCACCCCCTTTTCCCTCAGTTTTCTTAAACACTCCCACAACCTCGTCACGTCACGTCACGTCTACGTTGCAATGAGAAGAGGTGTGTGCTCCATCTGAACGATTTCAGAATTGATGATGCAAAGTTTTTTTTTTGTTTTTTGTTTTTTGTTTTTGTTTTTTTAATACACCAAGTTGGTTCATCTGTACATAAGAACATGGCAAAAAATGAAATTAATGTTTTTCGGTATAAGTGAGAAGGTGTTCTTGAAAAGTCTTTTGAGACAAGCTCAATGGAAATGTGCGTGTGACGCAGGCCCGTGACTGTCATGGCCATGGTCTAGTGGAAGCGACCACTTATCCAGTGTGATGTTGTTCACTCGACCGAGTTACTGCCCATGAATCGCTTTTTCACTTTTTTAAATACACCACCGTCACTGATTCCTGCTTTTCTGGTACCGAAAACCAACTATCTAAAACATGTGTGTCATTGTGGGAATTCACGTAGGGAGCGACGAGGCAGTAGATTCTGGTGGGTACTCAGTTTGATGGTTTGAGTCTGTTGTTATGTTTTACTTAATAATAAAACAAGATATTTTCAACGTTAAGCTCGTAACAGGAGGCTCTCTAAGTCAGGCTCTCAGGGTTTTGTGGAGTAGCGACGACTACACTAATGTGTAAGTCTCATCGCCTGGACCCCTATATCCGTCCTTGAATAGTTTGCCTTACACCAAAAGTGAGGATGTTGCTTACTGGTAGCTGTGCCAGATGTACACAGCTCTGTGTGCAAAATTGAATTTCTGATGCCTACGTACCAAATTCGTGTCGAAAATGTGTCTGTTTTTCAGCCGCTAGTCAAATGAATATGCTGTATTTTTGAGCCAGGGTGAAGAGAAATATTTCATATCACTGATGGTTTGAGAACGTAAGGGGGCTGGGAAGGGGATAAGATAAGATATGATAATGTTGCTTACAGCCCAGCCGACCGCAAAGGGGCCACATATGGGCTGTCACCACGCTAAAATCAACTCACAAATCATTCATTCACACAAATCTTTTAAAATACATCGAAAAACCCATCCGAAAGTTTGTTAAAAATCTTTC
>JADBJO010006937.1:70000-92500 GCA_016801955.1 Conus betulinus
ATTCATGCATAGCTAGCTCACCTCGAGGCTTTCTGCTGCCTTACTCTGAATTTTAAAAAAACGGGGGCGCAGAAGGGTGAGGGTTGTGATGATCTGTTCTGAAAAAATCGATGTATTTGATAAATATCTTCACTATTATAGAATATTGTGGTCCTGTGTATGTGCCATTTTCATTCTTTGTTGAAATAATGATGCATGAGCTTGTTAACAATCTGCTCCTCGTTCCTGCCAAAAATATGCAAAAATTCACAGTTAAGCAGAATATCGTTCTCTAAAGCTACCCAAACATTGCAACCATATTCATCTAATTTTGTAGCTGTACATACGCCGGCCTTGGCAATCTATATACATCCATACTCACCAGTCTCAGCAGTCACGAATACACCTGACTGCACTCCTTACGTACATCCCAGTTTCCCCATAAGAAATTTCTTTGGTAACTCTCAACAGCATGTTTTGAAAAGCGTTGACAAGATAAAAGATGTTTCAAAGTTGTCAAGTATATGGAATTCCGGCATTTCGGAACTGTGTTCAAGATCAGTTTACAGGTAAAACTTAAAAAAATTAACAGAATCTCTGCGCTGGCACCTGGTCCTACCCCGTATAACCCCGGAAGGGAGCTGGAGGGGAGGGGGGTGTGAGGGAACGAGGTCGTTGAGGCTCCATTGTCGATTCCTCCCCATTTCACGTTTTCCTGTTCCCCTCAGCGTGGCAGTCAGATCAATACCTGCCCTCTCCATGAGGCTGTTCTCCCATCGCTTTCTCTGTCTTCTTCGCCCTCTAGTTGCAAAGTGAGACGACTGCAGGCGGAAATCTAAACAATTCTTAAATAAATGTCAGCGAACCACCTAGAGAAACGTGGACAAACGAGTCACAAGACAAAACACAACGCGTTTCGACCTCTTAGGTCTTCTTCAGGTGAAACAAAAACGAATAAAATAACGAAAATTCACTTAGTTTTGATCGTTTCAGATCTCTTCAGAGTTCAGCGCAAGGAAGAAAGCCTTCGATCATCGATCATCCTCAAAAAAAAAAAAATTCAAAATTTTGTGGCTCTTTATGCCCGGCTGTCATGGTCACCTCAGTATTGATTTTTCTCTCCATGTCTGTGCCCTCGGTGGGATCGTGTCCAGACTACTGATACCAGTTGTCACAGAGATTATCGTTTGATAAACATGGTGCTGCCCTCCGCAGAGGGACACACACACTCGAGCTACCTCTGCTGTTATTGTCAACAGTAGCGATCGTGACAGATGTGTCCTGCATGTCAGATCAGAAGAGGCACCACTGAACACTACCGAAGTGACTTTTGCAGCAGTGCAGAGTCTCCCCTGGGGGGTTGCCTCATGACGACTTGACATTGACTCTCCTTGTAGACCACTGGAGTGGCAAAAACAAGCCAGGATCTGACTGTGGAGAGGGGGTTGGAAGGAATGGCGTGGAGGTAATGTCACTTGTGTGGCACAACATGCGAGAGAGTAAAAGACAGAAAAGTCGACAATTTTTGCGCATGTAAACTTTAAATTAAAAAAAAAAGGAAAACTGACTGTATGACTCAAAAATGTCTGTCATTCCCTCTTCTAATGCTGTTTGCATGAAAATATACTACTCTGTCATTAAATTTTTTTCTCCATAAGCTGACATAAAACTTCACACATGAAACGTGACGGCATTTATTAACTGGTAGAAGGAAAAAAATGTAAAAATGTTACCCAAGCCACGGGGAACAGGAAAAGCTGCCCTCGTATCACTTGTCTACAGCGCGTCGCAAAAAATATTAACCATGTTTGGAGACCCACCAATGTTTCCGCTTTCAGGGGAATATCATAAGCATGATCAGCTCCTAGAAAAATAAAAAGGAAGAAAGAATACGAAAAAAAAACTCTCTCTCTCTCTCTCTCTCTCTCTCTCTCTCTCTCTCTCTCTCTCTCTCTCTCTCTCTCTCTCTCTCTCTCTCCACACACACACACACACATATATGTGTGTGTGTGTGTGTGTGTGTGTGTGTGTGTGTGTGTGTGTGTGTGTGTGTGAAACCTGTACAATTGAATATCTCCGTTACAATTTAACACATATATATTTACATAGATGTGATGTTTTGATTGGTTGGTGTGATGTGCCTGGTGCTTCAGCATGTGTTTGCATGCTTGTCATCTCTAGCTTTCAGCATCCACCGCTGACAAGCACCACTGCTTGTAGCACTGCGAAAAGAGAGCAGCAGAATGCATCTGTCTTTCCTCGTCGGTATATAGCCTCTCCTCCAGGAAGCCCAACGTAGTGTCTCTTCATGGCGACACACGTCAACCTGGACCTTAGGCTATACTGTGACAACCCGGCCACTCCTGCAGCTGTGCTGGCACCATACTGTACTGGCTTGGCTTATCCTTTCCATTGAATCCTGCCAGCAAGGCCAAAAGGCTTTTTTGGTGATTGGGCACCCCAGAATCTCTATTCACTTTGCCTAGGCCTGTGGCCTGGAGAGGTCACTCCAATGACGCTGTCCCAGTGACAGAAACAATGCAAGAGGCAGCAGTTAAGGGTTGTAAGCCCAGAGCGTATAGGCGTAAGCTCAGGTTCTACGGGTTGTCTCTAATGGTGGGAGGGACCATTTCATTCCAATAGTCAGCTACCACCTGCCTCAAGCTGGGCAGTCCTTAGCCTATAAGGTGCTAACCTGTCACAGTCTGCCTGCTTCAATGGGTGCTTGGCTCTTAGTGAACAGACAGAAGAGCAGATTATAAACCCTGCATCAAGCAAAGAAGATAAAAGAAAGAAAACAACCTTGCGCCAGGCAACCTGGGCCATCAGAACCAGGGGTCCTGGCCTTTCTGACGATCTCCAGCAAGTCGATGACGCCAGCAAACAGCCATCATCAACCGCGAAATAAAGAAGTTCAATGTTGACACTGCCATGCTGTAAGAGACAAGACTTCCCTCCAGTGGCACCCTCAGGGAGAAGCACTACACGTTCTTTTGGCAAGGACTGGAGCCAGAGGAGCACCGACTGTATGGAGTCAGATTTGCAGAGCAAAACTCTCTCCTGTCCTCAGTTGAACCACCTGCCAAAGGCACAGCGTGAATCCTCTCTCTCTCCAGCTCACAACCTCCTCTGGACCAAGAAACATCCTTAACGTCTACGCCCCACACTGCTCTACAGCTGAGGCCAAGCATGAGTTCTATGAAGAGATGGAAGACAAAATCAGAGAGGTACATGCAAAGGAACATCTGTTCTTGCTCGGGGACTTCGATGCCCGGATGGGTGCAGGCCACAGCTCTTGTCCGCGCTGAATGGCAGCTACTGGAGCTTTTCTCCTTTCACGACCTCTGTATCTCAAACACCTTCTTCCCCACCAAGCCGCACCATGGAGTATCCTGGAGACACTTCAGATCCTGTCACTGGCATTGGCTGGACTTCGTGATCACCCAAAGACCCTTGCTCAACCATGGGCTTATCAGCTACCACAGTGCCGATTGCAACATTGACTACTTCCTGGTCGGCAGCAAGGTGCGTCTTTGTCCCAAGCAGAACTGCGAGAACACTTTGCCAGAACCATTGACAAGGCCCTAGAAGACTTCCCAACAGACAGCGCTCTATCACGATGTCCCTATCAATCTACCTTGGACACCTTTGTGAAGAGAGTAAGGAAGAATGAAGACTGGTTTGAAGCAGGAATCACAGAGATGGAGCCTGCCATTGCTGCTAAGCAAGCCACACTCTTCAATCACAAGAGAGAGCCCTGTGCAGAGACATTGGATGCAATCCAAAAAGCTCGCAACAACACCCAGCAGACTGTCCGTAAATGAATATTGGCTGAACCTGATCATCAGATCTCTGCTGCCTGTGGCATCCACACCATTTATGAGGACATTAAGAAAGCGTTCAGCCCCAGTGTCATCTAGATCACTCATCGAATAGTTACCTTGAGGGATGTCATCATCGACCACAGAAAAAAAAATGGATGGAGAGATGGATGGAACACTACCCAGAGCTGTACTCCAAGGAGAACTCAGTCACCCACACAGCCATTGGAAACACCACACCACCTGCCCGCCATGGAGGAGCTCGACACCCCATCCATCATTGAGGAACTCAGAGAGGCCATCAACTGGCTAGCCTGTGGTAAAGCTTCAGGTAGAGGTGGCATTCCACCAGAAGTCATCAAGAGTTCTCTTTGAGCTTCTGCTGCAATCTTAGGAGGAAGGGGCCATACCCCAGGACATGTGCAGTGCAAACATCATCACGCTATGCAAGTTCAAAGGGGACCGCAGCGATTGCAGCAACAATCACAGAATATCCTACTCAGCATTTTTGGCAGAGTCTTCATCCACGTCGTCCTCAACTGAACACTCTGCAGCTGCCCACTGAACGAGTGTACCAAGAAGCAAAGTGTGGCTTCAGAGCTGTGAGATTGTTGATTGGCATATTCTCCTTGAGGCAGTTACAAGAGAAGTGCCACAAGCAGAGGCGACCCTAGTTCATTGCCTTTATCGACCAGTCCAAAGTGTTCGACTTGGTCAGTAGGTCGGGCCTCTTTACCCCTACTACACCAGACTGGATGTCCCCCCTCCCCCCCCCCCCCCAGCTCCTGAAGATGGTCATGTCCTTCAATGACAACATGAATGGTGCTGTCCAGTATGACGGTTCATCTTTGCACGCCTTCCCAGTTAGAGGTGTCAAACTAGGGTGAGTGCTCACGCTGACACTCTAGGCATCTTCTTCTCCCTGCTGCTTGGTTACACCTTCCAGTACTCTGAAGACGACATCTTCCTCCACACTAGGAGTGATGGAAGCCTCTTCAATTTGGCACACCTCTGAGCAAAGACAAAGGTGCAGAACATCATCATCATCAGGGACATGCTCTTCTCAGAATGAAGCCAACCTCACTGCCCACACTGAAGAAGTGCTACAACAGCTCATCACTTGCTTGCTAATGCCTGCACCGAGTTCAGCCTCATAATCAGCCTAAAGAAGCTGCAGGTGAAGTCTCAGTCATGAGTGTCCCTGGGTGCTGACTCATTTCTTTGCTGTTTGTGGCGCCTCTGTTCTTACCACTGGGCCTCTCTCCTCTGCTCTACTTGCCTGATGCTGTTTTAATGGTGGCCTGCCAGCTGATCAAGTCTGAAGTTGCTATCTCCAAGTCTGCTGAATCAAGGCTGCCTGCCATCAGGTCATACTTGGCATACATCCTTGCGAGTAGAGTGGGCTGTCTTGTGGTTCTGAAGCCTGTAGTAAGCTCGCCATACAGCATGTCCTTTCAGATGTGACCATCGTCTATGTGGCTGACGTGGCCAAGCCAGTGCAGGCGTGTCTGTGTCAGCATGGCGAACATGCCAGGCATTCCTGCTTGGGCCAGGACGTCCTTGTTGGTGATGCGGTCCTGCCAAGTGATACCTAGGAGTTTTCTGAGGCAGCGCAGGTAGAAGGTGTTCAGTCTGCGTTTTTGTCGAGAGTACAGCGTCCTTGCTTCGCTTCCATAGGTACACTTTCATCTTGGTGTTTGACTTTGGCATGGCATTGTCCCAGACTCTCTTCACTGGACAGACAATCACTGTTGCTGCCTTGCCGATCCGCACGTCCAGCTCGGCGTCCAGAGAGAGGTTGCTGGCGATGGTGGAGCCCAGGTGGGCAAAGTCGTCAACCACTTCAAGTGTGTGATCGCCGATGGAGATACGGGGAGTGTGCTGCTGATAGATAGATAGGTACTTCCAATGTAATATCGCATCCTACCCAGCCTCACCTTCTTAATACATATTTGCCACACAGCAATATAGCCATCCCCAATAATATTGATTATTGAGATTGACCATGATAGGTACAGACAGACGAATAGAATTGTATAAAATGCATTTCTTCAACATCGACTCGTAGTTTCTCTCTCTCTCTCTCTCTCTCTCTCTCTCTCTCTCTCTCTCTCTCTCTCTCTCTCTCTCTCTCTCTCTTTCTGTGTGTGTGTGTGTGTGTGTGTGTGTGTGTGTGTGTGTGTGCACGCGCGCGTGTGTGTGTTTGTGTGTGTGTGTGTGTGTGCATGTGTGTGTGTGTGTGTGTGTGTGTGTGTGTGTGTGTGTGTGTGTGTGTGTGTTTGCACGCAAACATGCATGCACGCACGTGTGTGGGTGTGTGTGAGTGTGTGTGTGTGTGAGTGTGAGTGTGTGAGTGTGTGTGAGTGTATGTGTGTGTGCGTGTGTGTGTGTGTGTGTGTGTGTGTGTGTGTGTGTGTGTGTGTGTGTGTGTGTGTGTGTGTGTGTGTGTGTTGACAGCCCAGTTCCAAAACAATTATTACTGGTACTCCAAAACTTTACTCTGGGAGAGTGGTGCTGTGGTTTTATTTCTGAATGAAGTACAAAGATTACGAGGACGAGCATCCTACCATAAGACTTATGGTATTTGGGACTCCTTTACAAAGCAATTCAATCTACTACGTGCTCATCCAGGCCTTCTAATACGTGGTCGTCCAGGCCGTCTAATACGTGGTCGTCCAGGCCGTCTACAACGTGCAGATCCTGGCTTGGAAGGCTTCGTATGTGAAGTCCCTTCCCTTGGGGATCAGCCCCACACCAGCAGACCTGTCATGCTTCCCATCCCAAACAGTTTGATGCCGTCATATGCTTCTCTAGAATGTGTCCCATGGAGCATCTGACTCACGAACTGCTGGCCTGTCATTTGGAAAGCCGATGCAGGGAGCTGGAGAGAACTCTGAGACATGGTACAGGGCGACATGCAGAATGTCTCAGGGACTGGCACAGCCGTACTTTCATTGTGACCTGTCTGGGGAGTTTGTGCCTTACAGTCTGGTGTGTGACTTTCGAGAGGATTGTTCAGATGGACATGACGAAGACTTCTGTGATCGTTCGCGGCTCACGTGTGAGAGGGAGATGATAGACTGTGGACAAGGACAGGTTTGTGCTTGCATGTGTTTAGGAACCTCTTCAATCTTCTAGTCCTCTGTTCCAGCAGCACTCAACACCCCCCTGCACCTAAAATAACATTTAAACATGACGTGTCACACTGAATCATCAGATCTTTGCCCCTGGCTCACTTCCCATGCTGTTTCAGATTCATGTGCCCCAACACTGTTTATTATGGGCCCCCTCTATGGCCTGTAGTGAAAATGTTTGAGGTACTGCATTACTGGTGGTCGTGAGTTCGAATCTCTCTTAGGGTTAGAGTTAATTGCTTTGAAAGCCATCCCTGTTTACCCAGTAGTAGATGGATAACCGATTCACTTTACGAATGGTTAACTCCTTTCGCCTGGTACCCGACCTCTGGTCTGGTGGATATAAATGCATATGGTTCCAACATCTGACCTGATGTTGGGCGCTGGCAGTGGAAAATCTTCTCAATCATCTCTCAAGATACAAATACGAAAGCTGTCTCAATACACGTCACTGCAGAAACTACATTACCATCAACGGTCAAGTTTTATTTCATATTCATTTCCCTTTTATCACCAATGTTTTAACACAGACTGTGAAGAAAAGGAGTACTGTGAAGTATGGAAGGATTTGTTCCATTTTTATTTATCACGTAGCCATGTACCACAGGACAATTCAAACACACTAGAAATTGGATATACACAAAAAAGTCTTTAGCGGTGTCACTTCACTGCCATACATAGTTATGACAGTTTGAGTAAGGCAACTCCAATCTTTAAACTGAATAGTGAAAATGTGCCAGGCTGGAGACAAAATAGGTTACACAAAAAGACCTAACATGGCTTTTTTTTTTTTCTATTCATTTTCACACATAATCGGACAGAGTATCCAGCGTTATTTATCAAGAGAGCTGGGAAATTCCTGGTAAAGTGAAAGGCGTGTTCCCTTCAAGACTTGTACATATCTCATGCAAATTTGCTTTAAGTTGTCATACCTCATGGAACCAACAGGTACATGAATTATCTTCATAATTTCTCTTTCTTTTTTTCTTTTTTTTTTTTTTTTTGTTGTCACATCTTCACTGGCATTGCCACTTATTCCAACCCCCCATCCGCAGTCACAACCCAGTAAGTCCCACCACAGCCTGGCACCGGCAATCCACTGGGAGCAGTCAATATCAAGTCATCAAGAGGCAATCAACTAGAGGAGACATTTCACCGCTGCCGAGTCACTTCGGTGGTGTTCAATGGCGCCTGTTCTAATCCAACATATGTAGGACAAAATCTACTAAGCCCCTACCAACAACAATAGTGCTTAGTCATGGAGTGCAAGTGAGCTCTCCCTCCAGAGGGTGCCACCACATCTGTCTTATGACAGCCCCCATGGACTCGCTGATTCTGGTGACCCCGACAGAACCAAACCAAGGCCACAGACGTGGAGAGGACATTGAAACTGAGGTCACCATGAGAGCCGGGCATGAGGGGCCACAGAATATGAGACCTTTGTATGCTGATTGATGAAAATAAGGATGATGTTGATGCTACGGATTTCTATTTCGGTCTGAGACTGCATGACAGGGCTGCACTCCATGCTTTCTTTCACAATACATCCCTGTGTCAACCAGGCCCGAAAGACACAGACACCTGCAGTGTTGGTCAGGAAATTTGAGCAACACTCTCAGAGATGCATCCATCAAGTAAAAAGGATGAAACTCGACTGTATGGCCCTAGTCTTCCCAACTGAGCCTGAAGCAAACTCACTCTGGGTAGGAGCTGGTAAGGGAAGAAAAATCCCACACAACTCTGATGGGAATCAAACCCACGACATCCCAGCCAGCAGTCCATGATGTTAACCACTTGACCCATGACAGCTGGTATAATTTGTTTAATTTTGATACAGAACGATCTCCAAGTTTTATGCTATATTTAGTTTAAAATCACCATTACATCTATTTAAAGCCAGCTCTCTCTCTCTCTCTCTCTCTCTCTCTCTCTCTCTCTCTCTCTCTCTCTCTCCACCACACACACACACACACACACACACACACACACACACACACACACACATACACGTGCACACACGCGCACGCGGGCGTCCACACACACACACACACACACACACACACACACACACACACGCATACACACACACACACACACACACACACACACACACACACACACACACACACACACACACACACACACACACACATAGAGTTAAATTCGTTTGAAATGATGTTCTTTTTATGCAATTTTTCGCAAATAGAAAGAATCAACAATTCTTCAAATTTACCAATTACTTGAATCCATCAAAGGGAAATCAAAATATCTGTGATCAAATTGATTTTCTCATGGGAATCTAATTGTCACATTTGATTTAATTCATTCAAAAATGAATCAAATGTTTAAGTGAAATAGAGAAAGCTTCAGTTTTATATTTACACATTATATCAAAAAGCAATATGTTTATTGCTTTAAAACATTATAAAACTGAGAGAGAGAGAGAGAGAGAGGAGAGAGAGAGAGAGAGAGAGTGATCTTTCATATGCAAGGATGTAGATTTTAGGCCAAAGCCAAGTCTTGAAATCTGTCCTTGTCATGCATACATTATTTCAACACTTATCATTCATACTAACAATTCAACATGGCAATACTGTAATCTAATTCTACTATGATAAGCAAACTATTCATAAAAGTAATAATGACATGGTGGGTCATCAAACAGAAGAAAACTTACAAATAAACGAACAAACAAACGAACAAACAAACAAAACTACAGAGAGAGAGAGGTCTGGGGGGAGGGTTGTTGAGAGAGAGAGAATGGTAGTTTAGGGAGGAGAAGAGGGGGTGGTAGAGATATTGGGAGTGGGGATGAGCGATTTCATGGAGTAGGTTATATGTTAAGACAGTGTATTCAAAGTGTGGTTCACAAAAGACTTTGCGAATGGACGCTAGTCATTTTAATCGAATAATCAAATTACTGAGATATAAAATGTTTATGCAAATGTTTCTTGAAAAGTTTTAAAGTACTCGTATTTTGTAGACATGGTGGAAGTGAGTTCCAGATATATGGCCCAGAGTATGCCAGGCTTGTTTTGTATTGATGAATGCGTGGTAGGGTAGTAGGAATTTTGTCAAGCCAGAAAAGCTGTTCAATATTGTAAAAAGGACATGGATATAACATGGCACAGTATCCGTCAAGATTGTAAACATAAATGAAGCCTTGTTGAATTCCAGTGTTTACTCAGAGGAAGTATGTTCAGTGATTTAGTTTTTCGTCTTTTGTTAGAGGTAGAGCTGGATGGGAGAACTTTTGCTGCACGTCTATGGAGAGAATTCAGCCTTTTTTGTGGACGTTGATACTCCCATCCCACACTGTTGACAAGTAACTGATGCGTGACATTATGTTTGCATTGAAGAAAAGTTTAAGCACAGTACTGTTGATGTAGCACTTTAATTGAAATAACAGGAAAAGGTTTTTTGAGAGTACCTTGCATATATTATGGAGATGAGATTGCCATTTCAATTCTGTATCTACCATTACACTAAAACACGACGCTCATCTACCTGTTCAATAGAAGTGTCATTCAACTGAGGTTTTAGGCAAAGAGGAATCAGCTGGTGCTTTTGATGGGTAGCTAGAATCATAGGTTTGGTTTTGGCTGGGCGTATGACCATTGAGTTTAAGTAACACCAGCCTGACACATTGTTTAAACTTCCCTGGAGAAAAGTTTCTATTATCTGTAGATCACTACCATTCGTTTGAAGTGACGAGTCATCAGAAAATAAATTTGTCGTGACCTTTTCATCTGATATGGACAATGGTAAATTATTGATGAAGGTGCATAATAGGAGGGGGCCTAGTACTGAGCCTTGTGGGACTCCATATCTGACATAGTCTGAAGCAGAGGTTTTTGCAGTGAGCACCACATACTCAGTCCTATCATTCAAGTCTTACTGGGATAATGAGACTGTCGAGGAATGGTTCAAGTAGAGAGATAATTTTTTTCTTTTTTAAAGAATGGAATGATCAACAAGATCAAACACTTTTTTTAAGTCAAGGAAGACAACCCCTGTCATTTGTGCTTGGTTCAGATATAAAAGCCGTGAGTCACACATTTGTGATAATGCTGTATGGCAGGAGTGATTAGACTGGAATCCAGATTGGAGTGCGTGAAATAGTTTGTTTTCTCCATGAAATAAGATACGTGTGTGTGTGTATGTGTCTTTTGAGGGGTTTGGATAGAATTGACAGTATTAAGGATATAGGTCTGGAATTATTTGGATCCGACAAAACATTTGATTTGGAAGGGTGGTCACTTTGGCATTTTTGAATGCTTAAGGGAAGATGATGATGATGATGATAATGAATACTTATATAGCGCCTATTCTCGGCTAGACGCCAAGCTCTAAGCGCTTTTACAATCAACACTCGTTTACACAACGGGCTGCCTACCTGGGTAGTGCCGACTGAAGAGCTGCCAGCTGGCGCTTCATTCAGTCATTTCCCCATGTCATCCAGTCAGTATCGTTCAATATCGATCACTCATTTTCCTTACTTCCTTCATTCTTTCCATTTCTCACTCAGGGTGCATGCTATGTGTAACGTGTCATCCATATACCAACGGCCAAACTGGCCTACTCTTCTGAATGTTGGTGATGGGATTTTACGTGTGTGCAAGATGTTATGCGTGCGTTCACACATGGAACCTCGGTTTATAGTCTCATTCGAAGGACTGTATGGGAAATGGAGTCAGAGCCAATGTTAACTCCGAGGGAAAAATCCCCCTGTACTGAAACGCCCCGGCGGAGGTTCGAACCCGCAACCCCAGGATCACCAAGATTGCGAGTCAGGCGCTCTCTACCAACTGTGCTATTCCGGCTCCCAAGACACTAGTTTCAATGGACAAATTATACATGTATGTAAGAGACTCAGCAATGTAAGGTAGAGTGAGTTTTGAGAAGAAATGCAGGTATGTTATCAGGACCCACAGGTTTTTTTATTCCTTAACTGTGCTATGTGCATTCCTACTTCATGTACAGCAAGAAAGGTGTGACGGACCAATTTTTGTCCAGTCACAATTTTTTAACAACCGCGTTGGCCGGAACATGTTCACCAGAAAACCGGTTCGTTAGTTTACCTGACTGCTGCTTGCCTGCACTCAGTATAATCCAGGTGAGCTGAAACAATTAGGCAGTCTCTACAGCAGTTCCAGCAGTGCAGCTTCCCAATGGCTGAAGAGGGACTCCTGAATGAGTTGCTGTGGCAGTCAGGTATTTCATTATTAGCTATTTGAAATCACAGACCAAAATCATTCTCCATCCCTATAGGTGACTGTAACTTTCTCAGCGCCAAGTAAAGGCTTTTAGAAACAAAAAAGTATTTTGTTGTTTTTTGGTATATCTTGTGAATTGAGAGGGTGACAGGAGGAAATTGTTTTTAGATTGTGTAATGAAATGCTTGAAAAAAACCCATCCGATCACCAAAAGCATAATGGACCAGGATCAGGATGGATTGTCAAGTAAGAGCTTCTCTCTCGAGAGAATCATTTTTTTGGAGGGGGGGGGTCTATGTAATGAAATGCTTGACAAACCCATCTGATCAGTCCCACTCAAACCCCACACCAACGAATAGATTTCAAATCTATGCCCACTCTCGCCTCTCAACCCCCCATCCCCCCCCCTTACTCTCTCTTAGAAGGGTGCGAGCCACTCAACTTACATGATCTCTTACAAAGGAAAAAATTACATCATGGGAAATGCATGATGTGTTTTGTTCATCTCGGTCCCCCTCCTGTCCCTTTCAACAGTCCCACACTAGGTGCACTACGCCACTGGAAAATTTATATTGCATTGTAACCATTGCCCGTCTCACCCCCACCCCCCCTTTCCCCGGTGCTATCTTCCCCCCCCCCCCCCCCCCCCCCACCTATTCTGTGACATGAAGGTATGTTGCTGCTCTCTCCACCACCACCACACACTCCCCCCCCCCCCACCTTAGCCACATGCGGCCATAGTTGACACAAAGGGTAACTGGCAAACCTCCCTCCTTCTCCAACCCCCCCCCCCCCCTCTCTCTTTCACATCTACCGTCCATGTGCCATGGACCTCTGGTAAATGATGTCACTGTGTTTTCCCCCATGATGGTCTAAATTAGCATTCATCTATACAGATGCATAAATTAACTGACCACTAATCTCAGCAAAGACGGCACGACAAAGTTTCAAACACTTCAGAGGCAAATGATGGTAAGAATAGATCCCTCCCCTCTCACTCCTGGTGTTTGACTGACACCTTGTCAGCAAGATCAGAAACCTGATTTGGCAGTTTAGAACCCATACACCAGACACATAGGGTCGCAATTTCACTGGCCCCACAAGACTGCCTGTAGATCAGAACAGTGAGAGTTGAGGGGACGTCTAGAAAGAAGGCCTGGTAACCTCCTGGTACTCCTTGATCTCAGTCTCATTCACTGTTCATCCCAGGAAAAGTGAGTTGGAACTGTTTTACATTTTCAAATCTATGTATTGATTTTATGTATGCCATGTGGGTTACCATTGTAACTTCGTACAAATGCTCAGCCATGTTTATCAAACTGATGAATGATTATTCTGTGTAGTAGTTTGATTGCCATCGTTGGCCAAAGCTCTCTCCAGGTGGTTATGATTCTTTGTTAACAATCTGACCACTATTCTTTGTGTTCACCCTGACTTTTGCCAGTATGCAATTCTATCTGTTAAGATGATAATTCAATGATAAAGTTAGATCAGAAAAACAGTACGCCTGTGCTAGGTTAAAAACTGCCAAGCTGATTTTGTAAATACTGGTGATTGGTGGAATGATTTGTAGTGTATGACTTTAAGTCTACACCACATGTGTACTTGGACTAAGTGTAGCCAAGGTCAATGTGATTTAATTCATAAGAAACATGGAAGAGTTGTTTGACTGAAACTGTGTAGCATTGTATTACTGTCTCCTACACTTTTGTAAGCTTAACTCAGCCTTGAAATGAAAGTGGAGATTGATAGTTATAGTAGAAACTCTACCATAGAGAAAGCTTTGCTGGCTGAGTCTCACACCTTTTCTGAAAGATGGAAGGGTAAATGTGTGAACTCGACAAACCAGCCATCAGCTTTTCACCTACAGACTAAGTTCTCTTTATTGCAGAACTGGGATCCTGGTCATGCTACATATTGTGGCTAAACCGTATTCTGGGGCTATGCCAGAAACCAGGGGAATGCCAGATACCGTGGCTACACTTTAAAACGGGGTGACACCAGACAACCAATCTACATGGGAGGGGCAGTCACCAGCCACAGTAGAAATCAACTACCCTCTCCAATATAAGTTAAGCTATTGATTCCCCTGAACTCAAACCCATCAGACCCTTACCCTCACTTTATGATGAAACAGTGAGAACCTGTCTATGAGTACCACTTTGACTACTGCACTGGGTGTACGCAAGCGAAGTGGATGTGTGTATTAACAATATACATTCAGAGTAACTTAGACAGGCCAACTGTATTCCAACTTAAGCAGCTGCATGGAGTGTAAGCAAGTAAAGTAGAAGTGAGGAAGGGCCCCTCATGCTTGTAGTTCAATGCGAACAAAAATCTTGCCTATTGAACAGACATATAAATACTTACCTATGTGTAAGCAAGTAAAGTTGATGTGTGAAATTGCACTTCACTTGTGTCAGTTCACTGTTGTTCAATCAAATGTTGAATGTTTGTACTTCTCTCTTCAGTTCTGTCTCTTGGAGCTAAAAGTACTTCTAAGAGTACAGGCCTAAAGAAAATTATCTCAGAGCCTCTCTTAAGTATTTTAACAGGACCCGGAACAAATAAAAATTTCTTTTGATGGCTAGTACCAGAAATTTGCTCCTTCCACCACTAGTAAGAGAGAGGGTGTAGGTGAAATGTTAAGATAATTCTCATCGAGAAATTGTTCCAAATCCCTTCCCCTAGAGGACCCCCTACCACTCATCCACCTCTCATCACAGATTGTATAAACAGAAAGAAGAAAAATAGTGTTGTTGATGATTGATCAGAAAAGAAGGTGGTTTAGCCAGATCATGGCATAATGATGATAAACTGTTTTTGTTTATTTCACTAATGTATGATAATGATACAAATGATAGTAAGCTCCAGACGTGAGCAATGGAAACTATCATGTATGAATGGTCGGAAGTCTGTTGATAAGTATTTAAACCATCCTTTGATATGAATAATGAATATCTATGTGTTGATAAAAAAAGAGTGTGTGGAAATCATTCCTTGATATGTATTTAAGGGCTGTACTGTTACCAATGAATCATTTTATGAACAGAGATCATTCTCCGAGATGTAGTGATTATGTGAAGTGATAAAAGAGATGAAAGAGATGAAAGGAAATAATTTCTTATATGCAATGATTATATTCTTGGTTTATCATAAAAAAGGTCTATGTGGAAATCCTCCCCCCATCCCCCACCCCCCACCCCCCAGTGCATAGAACATGATTCCGAAAAAGAGATTGATCTATTGTGATATTGTATGGAAAATGTGTGGATTTCCCTATGGGTAGTAGTAGTAGTAGTAGTAGTAGTAGTAGTAGTAGTAGAAGTAGTAGTAGTAGTAGAAGTAGTAGTAGTAGTAGTAGCCGACATGATTTCCACAAATACTGCTCATTTCCACCCAAACATTGTCCTGGGATACCCAACATTTGAAATTACGATTACAAGTGTTCAAAACGACTGAATATGACTATCTTTGAATCTGAATCATTAATGAACTTTTTATTCATGACGTGATTGCTGATTGTAAGAATGCCCCAGTTTTGTGAACAGCATATTTTTCCAACTTCCTTCTTATGGTAAAAATATAGATCTTGAAATCTATACACTACGCCTGTTCACACAGTTTCATGTTCTTTTCAGGTTTGTTGTAGCTTGTTTAATGAATAAAAGGTTTTAAACATTCAGGAACCTGATCTATTTTGATTCCTTCTGTTCAGTGCATACATCCGGATAAAAAATGTAATGGGTTTAAAGACTGTGCAACAAACGTCGACGAGACGAATTGCGAATCCGGCTGTTATTCAGTTGGCGATATACCCTCACCTGCTGTGATCAATTTTGACACACCTGGAGGCTTCACCATGACTGCCTTACCCCCAAACAACACGCAGTGCCCAGACACTCATTTCCAGTGTCACAATGATGGCTACTGCCTCCCTGTGTACGTCAGGTGTAATGACATGAACGACTGTCCACATCATGAGGACGAAGCTGACTGTGAGAATTACGAGACGTGCCCAGGGTTTTACAGATGCCGTGGCAATCAGCAAACAATTTGTGTCCACATGAACCATCTGTGTGATGGTTTGGTGCAATGCCCACTTCACGATGATGAACTGATGTGCAACTTAGTATGTCCCGAGTCATGTGTGTGTTATGGTTTTGCTTTCTCCTGCACCCGCACTTTTTTCATCGAAAATTACATCCGAGATTTACGCTACCTTGAAGCTCCTGGCAGTGGAATGCATATAGGTGACGTATATTGGAACATCATGCTGGTCCACCTGGGTGTACAGAGCTGTGGATGGAGGAGGTTGACAGTACTTCCCTTACCGAATCTTCACAGTTTAGATCTCAGTGAGAATCTGCTACGTGTTGTCAACTTCAGCCACTTTACAAAAATACCTCAACTTCGAAGGCTGAACCTGGCTGGAAATCCTCTGTTTACAAGTAATCGTTATGTTTCAAAAACATGACATACATCCATCGCTTGTACTCTTCAATATTTCACGTGTTCAAGCCAGTTCTCAGAATATGAAGACCTTGTCAGCTCTTATGCCAAACTTACAAGTCCTTGATTTATCGGGGAATGAGATAAAGAGTACTGTGGAAAGAGCCTTTGTTCCCTAATCTTCAGTCTTTAGTTTTGAGGGATTGTCCAATACATGATTTCACTCCAGACTTCATGAAACATATGACTCACCTTGTAAAGGTTTCTGCAGATAACTTTAAGTTGTGTTGTAGTGTTGTTTTACCAGACAATTTTCGAGGTGATTGTTTGGCCCCATCTGACGAAATATCATCATGTGATGACTTGTTGAAATATACTGCTTACCGTTGTGCCCTTGTTGTATTCACTATCCTTTCTCTTTTGGGAAATTTCTGTGTGTTTTTGTCTACCGTGCATATTTCTTGTCAGAAAGCACCAAAACTGGTTTTGTACTATTTGTCCTTCATTTGTGTGTGTCAGACTTTCTAATGGGGGTGTATTTAGTCTTCATTGCTGTAGCAGACTGGGTTTATGCTGGAAGTTATATTTGGAAAAGAAACTTCATGGAAAAGAAGTTCAGCTTGTAGCATCGCAGGGTTCCTGTCTCTGTTATCCTCAGAAGTATCAGCCTTCCTAATCTGTGTCATCACTTTGGATCGTTTCCTCGTGCTCCATTTTCCTTTCAGACACACCCGATTAGGAGCCAGATCAGCGCACATAGCCTGTGGCATCGTCTGGACACTTGGAGGCATTCTGTCAGCGGTGCCTTTGCTCCCTGTAACCACTCACTGGGAATTCTTCCACAGACAGGTATATGCATTCCACTGCCTGTCACCAGAGCTGACTTTCCCGGTCACATTTTACTCGCTCAGTGTCATGATCGTCTGCAACCTGATTCTCTTTCTCGTGATCGGCGTGGGTCAGTGTCTTATTTACTGGACAGTGAGAAGCAACACGATATCCAATCAGCTAACAAAGACCACAGACACAGGCGCCGGACATGGGCAGTCAAAGGAAGCGACGTTGGCCAGGCGTCTTCTGTCTGTCGCTTTGTCCGACTTTTTCTGCTGGTTTCCTATTGGTTTGTGTGGGGTCCTGGCTGCCACTGGCGTCATCATTCCCGGGGAAGTGAACATTGGAATGGCCATCTTTTGTGTTGCCACTCAACTCAGCACTCAACCCGTTCCTTTACACTTTCAATATAATCCTGGAAAAACGGAGGAAAGCCCAAGAAGTTCGTTTTCAGAAGATGTTGCGTGCTCAGCCAAAGACGAAACACATGATGCATGATAAATGAAAGAAACCATGGAAAAAATAAACTTTGAATCCAAATGTTGGAAAATATGTCTGTATGCCATGTCAGACTGTTAAAGAAACAACTAACCAATCAAATACAAACAAAAAGTACAGACAGATAGACAGGTGCGCGTGCGCGCGCGCGCGCGCGCGCGCGCACATACACACACACACACACACACACACACACACACACGCACGCACACACACACACACACACACACACACACACACACACACACACACACACACACGCAAGCACATGCCTGCACCATCATTCATTCCAGAAAGGAACCAGTCTATGTTTCACATTCATCATCCTGTAACTGCGATCAGTGAGAGGTTTTCCTGTTTGACCTGCCACATGTGGGCTGTAAGTCTGACTTGAAGAGGAAAAGACTCCACCAAATCACACTTCCCTGAGAAGTTCATGGAAGAGGAAACTTCTATGCATATACCAGATGGTTCACAGCCCACGCCAACAATGACCATGCCATTTGTCCACCTCCATCACGGTGGTCGCGAAAGTGTGGTACTGGGTGAAAACCAGGAACATCTGTGGAACGAACACCATTACATTCACCATCTGAGATGAAAGAGTAGTCAGGCAGACTGGAAAATAAACAGAACTGACCCATGGCAGATTGGAAAATTAACAGAACTGACCCATGGCAGATTGGAAAATTAACAGAACTGACCCATGAGATCAATAAATACCCGTGGCACGTTCTCATCATCTGCAAAGTGAGATGGAAAAACGAAGATCAAGTACAGAGAGAAAAAGGAATGTCCAGAACTATAGTAGAAAAAAAAAGACAAAGACCTTCATGGAATGGGGTTTCTAGTTTAACTATCATGCTGGAAATCGTGCGCTGGGATGCTACCCAGTTTGAAGTTGGATCAAGACCACGTGCTTGTAACTTTACATCACTCAAATTCTGAGCTGTACGAACGTGAAGACATGCTAATGCTTTGAAAACGAATGGAACCGCGTTCGTGAATGTGCCGCAATCGCGATGACATCATTTGACCATTTTAAACCCTCGTACGAATCATTAACAATTTTCGTCATTTTGGACATTTTAAAAGAGTGGAAATCTAAACATAAATCAAACGATACACTGTTCGATTATATGTTTTGAATATCATCAATGACAAGAACAAAATTAAACTAGCCTTGCGGTAGGGGATATGGGGGGTGGAGGGGTTGGGGGGGGGGGGGGTCGTTTAATTTCAATTATTATGAGACTGTTGCTAAGAAGGGGAAAGGACGTGATATGACGTGAGTATTGGTGCGCACTGCCAACCCAGGTCAACATTTATAGACAGTGCCCACTAGACTTCTACTAGCTAGAAGGGAGGGTCTGTTCAACTCAACGTCATCATGGTAGACAGTGTCCACTAGACTTCTACTAGCGAGAAGGGGAGGGTCTGTTTCAACTCAACGTCATCATGGTAGACAGTGCCCACTAGACTTCTACTAGCTAGAAGGGGAGGGTCTGTTCAACTCAAAGTTATCATGATAGACAGTGCCCACTAGACTTCTACTAGCGAGAAGGGAAGGGTCTGTTCAACTCAACATTAACATGATAGACAGTGCCCACTAGACCTCTACTAGCGAGAAGGGAGGGTCTGTTCAACTCAACGTCATCATGATAGACAATGCCCACTAGACTTCTACTAGCTAGGAGGGGAGGGTCTGCTCAACTCAACGTCATCATGAGACCATTGCAAGGGTGGGCACATCCCTTCCACGTCCTAGCAACAGTCTTATAATGGTTCAGATAAAACATCCCCTTCTTGCCGTAACGCCAGATCAGTTTTTGCAGTGATTATCCGCCTGTTGCGTTGGTCAGGCGAAATCACGTGATCTGACGTGAGAGTTTAGAGCATCGAGTGGCACGCAGTTTCCAGATTCACACACAAGTTTAGTTTTCAAAACAGTGAAAGCGTATGATGCATGCGCATATCCAATTCATGTCTTACTGTCAAACACGTCTGAAAATATGAACATCCTGCGATACATTTTTTTTCATGCAACCTTGATCTGGTGATCATTAGTGATTCGTGAAAGAAAATTTACCACTAAGGTGATTATCAAGTAACTGATGAAAGAAAATTATTTACCACTGGGGTGATTATCAGCTAAAGTTTGACCAAAGTCTTGGAAATCAGTTTTTTTTTTTATAGAACTGAATGAGAGTGTGATCGCTGGAACCGCCCGCTGCTTTCGTCACCGAGGGGGCGCTAACCCCAGAGTAGGACTCTTGCTGAGCAGCTGGCATCACGCGCACTGTCACTGGTGTATGTGCCAGTGTCTATTGCAGCCTTGCTCGGCACGGCCTTGGTCCAGCGAGTGAATATTTGTCTTGAGACTGGCACGTGCGGCTTGACATCACTGGTCAACAGCTGATCTGTGTCTCTCAGTTCATCAGTCCTCGTCACATGTCTCTGCAAATGTTTTGCTACACAAAGTTTAGAGTTCTTTTCAAACTTTGACATTTCTGCGGGTTCAGTGTGAAATCCTGGTGTTAACTGCTTATGTTTCTCTAGAAAAAAAAAAAACACAGTCAGACGTTTCGATTCCCTAAATTTTAAATGTAGTACTTTGATCAAATGTCAAGCCGGTCCTCTCTGCCCAGTCAACAAAGCCAACAACATGCATATCTAAGAGTGAGATCTTTCAATGACATGTTTTTATATTTCTGGAAGAGAGTCTGAATAATCCAAAACGGTATCCACACTGCAGTTTTTATGAAACTTTGGGAGTGCTGGTCTTTTCTTCAAAACTGTCCTTAACAATACGGCATACTTTGGGGTGAGAACCCATTGTCTTTTCTTCACACGATGGAAAAAACTGAGTGTACGTCTAACCGTGTGTATACTGCTGTGACTATCTCCCTCGGCAAATATAAAAGACAGAAAACTTGATATGTCAGCTGCTGATGGAGACACTACACTGATACTTGTCAGTAGAGAACGTTTTTCATTTCTGAATATTACAGTCGTAAGCAGCTTGAGTTTGGTAGTCTCCAAGAGTTGATCAGGAGAGCTGCAACTCTGTTGGAAACCCCCTCCTGTTGGTAGCGTCTCCTGATACTAGACATGGCATCAGGCGGAGGGTCTTCTTGAGGGGATGTTCCATCTGAGGATGACAGGGAAGCCTCAGCGGTTTCCTGCCCCTCAATAGCATTGGCTCTTCCACCAGCAGTGACGTCAGCACTGGCCACCACACCTGTGTCGGCCAGCAGGGCACCACTACCACACCTGTGCAGCGTTTTTTTTCTGTTTTTTTTTTTTTTTTTTTTTTTTTTTTTTTGTAGCACATGGGTGATGATGCTGAAAGGTGGAAATGAATGGAATTTAAAACTAGTCCACACTAAAGAGAAAGCATCTATTGCATGCGCCTGTGGGTCTGGATTTTTACATGCAATGTAGCGGGGCAGTTGTGTGTTTAACCTGGAAACAAAGAGGTCACTGTCACCAACCAAGCAGCTGATCATGATCGAGCTCACGGTGCCATATGAGAACAGAATGGAGGCAGCTCAAATCTACAAGACTAAAAAGTATGCTGATCTGGCAAACAGCCTGAGGAGAGAAGGCTATCAGGTCAAAGTCCTCACTGCAGAAATTGGAGTTAGGGGGTTTGGTAGGAACGTCTGCATACAGCCTCATGAAACAGCTCTCAGTTGCAGGGAGGGAGAAAACCAGAGCCATAAAGCAATGGCAGAAGCGACAGAGAGGTGTTAAAGCTGGATCTGGTCAAGGAGGAACAAAAGTAAACTTCATAAGGCTTAAATTTCCCTACAAATATCAGGTGCCGCAGTGGCTCAGTGGTTAGAATGCGAGTCATTAAGTGGAAAATGAGCATGTCCAGAGTGTCATGGGTTCGAATCCCAGCCATGACTCGTCCCAAGATGGGAAAAAAAGGGTCAGCAGAGGGACATCCGGAGTCATGAACCGGGTGTGGCCCAACCCCCCTAGAGCGTCAGGAGATAAGGGCCGAAACTCTTGCATGAAGGGGGCTTCTCTTCTGAGGACTCTCTGCTACCACGCTGTCCACGAGTTTCTTTCTGCACACTCCACCTGCGGGGCAGGCAGCGCTTGTTTCAGCACAGTGCTCTCTACCATCCATTCTGCTTCCTGATTTACGGTCTGTGACTCATGACTCGGCACTGGCTACAGTGTGAAATATACCAGGAATGTCAGCTGCAGATAGAAAGACCTTGTTATCAATACACGGACCCAAGACAATAATGAGCGGTGCAGTTACATAGGTCTGAATGATGGTATCCCTGTAGTTCACGCATGCAACAGCTGTTGTTGTATTACCCATCAGTGCATGCCAGAGACGGCTTTCTTCAGCAGTTTGTCTGCTGCTCCTATGCCCTTGCTAACAGCAGGGAACACAACCTCAGCGCTGTTGTCAATAGCTGTAGCAGCTTTGACGATGGTCCTTTGAGTCTGAGCCAATTTCAAAAACAACTTTCCTTGCAGAGACTGGAATTTTCTTTCTATGCTTGTGGGTTTCCAGTGGGGACTTGTAAAATTGTCGCAATTTTC
>JADBJO010006937.1:112500-117500 GCA_016801955.1 Conus betulinus
CTTCCAGGTCTGCGGTAATGCAAAAGAGATAAAAATTAAAAAAAAAAAAAAAAGAAGAAGAGAAGAAAAAAAAAAAACACACACATACGCACACATACAAATGTATAAATGACAAGAGACACGATGAAGGAACTCACGGCTGTGACTGTATTTTTCATCAATTAACAGCCAGTCAGGACATTCAACAACAAAGGGTACATGCGTGCACGAGCTCGCTACATGTCATCACGCACCCCCCCCCCCTCCCCCCCCCCCCCCCCCCCCCCCCCCCCACACACATACACACACACCACTACTTCCCCCCTCCCTCCCCCCCCCCCCCGCCCGGTTTCTCTCTCTCTCCCCTTTCTCCAAAAACTCCCGCTGTTGAGTTCGTCCAAACCATGGAAGGAAAGACGACTCCAGTCACATGATACAAATGGTTCAGTTTTCAAAGCATACTTCGATGGTCCCAAAGTGACAGATTTGATAGCAACATTTCAATGCCACTTTTTCTTTTTTCTTTCATTCCCATTTTCTCCCTTTCTCCCTTCTCCACTTCTGAAGTTAAACCTGCCCCCAAGTTAAACCTGCCCCAAGTTAAATCTGCCCCCAAGTTAAATCTGCCCCCAAGTTAAAGCTGCCCCCAAGTTAAATCTGCCCCCAAGTTAAACCTGCCATGCCCCCAAGTTAAATCTGCCCCCAAGTTAAAGCTGCCCCCAAGTTAAAGCTGCCCCCAAGTCTTCGGTTTTCCTGACAGAACGATTGTTGGCCTGCTCCTGTTTTTCCTTCTCCTTCTTGCTTGTTCAAGACATTGTTCGTTACTGAAGTCAATTAGCGGGAGAGAGCATGTCTTTTTTTTTCTGCTTGGAAGAACGAGGTCATAGCACAATGTCTTTCAAACTACATTTTGTGAAAGTAAGAAGAATATACATACTGTATATCGGCTCATCAAAAAGGAAAAGGGAAAGAAAAGAAAGACAGAAAAAAAAGAAAACCATGAAATTGGGAAAAAAAAATAATTAAAAAAAAAATATATATATATATATATATAACAGAGAGGGAGAAAGTGCATTCCTAGGTTGTTCACTTCCAGCAAAACCCACAGGCGTACATTGCCATCCCCTCTCCTTCAGAACAAGAGGAGTACACAGACTGAACCCTGGCATAAACACGTGGCTCTGTTCACAAGACAAAATCGCATTCCACCGATATACTGTCAGTGAAGTGTTTGACCTTTGAACTGGAACGCTTCTCTATTCTACGTACCCCCCTCACCCCACCCTTCCTCCCATTCCCTCTGTTCCCCCCACACCCCCTGTCTCCCCCTCCCACAGAGCGCACTGTGTTTGGCCATCACATAACGGCTGTCCTGCTCCGTTGCTAAGCTGCTGTCAGTAGTGATGTCACTGAGAAGACACGGGGGATGGAACTCGGAACATTGTCTGCTTCTGGCCTCCGCTGGCATCCTCAAGCACAGGCTTTTTAAACATTTACCCTAAATAAATGACTACAGATGTATCCATCGCGCGCGCGTGTGTGTGTGTGTGTGTGTGTGTGTGTGGTGTGTGTGTGTGTGTGTGTGTGCGCGCGCGCGCGCGCGCATGTGTGTGTGTGTGTGTGTGTGTGCGCGCGCATGTGTGTGTGTGTGTGTGTGTGTGTGTGTGTGTGTGTGTGTGTGTGTGTGTGTGTGCGCGCGCGCGCGCGCGCCACGCATTTCTTTACAGGACTTCCTTCTGATTTGCTTTTTCTGCCCGTCACTGGCTGCTTCGGAGGCTGCTGCCCTTTGTTTCTTTGCGTCCTTGGTGGTGAGATTCGCACACAACTGCAGATGGCAAAATTCCCATCTGACGACAGAACTGCAGATGGCATTATTCCTATCTGATGACAGAACTGCAGATGGCATAATTCCCATCTGATGACAGAACTGCAGATGGCATAATTCCCATCTGATGACAGAACTGCAGATGGCATAAGTCCCATCTGATGACAAAGAGTGGACTGACACAGTCTGCGGAATACCACAGATGAGGATCCGCTATGGGATGAAAAAGTCGGTTCTCGATTCCCCCCCCCCCCTCCCCCCGTTTCCCCCCCCCCCCCCCCCCCCCCAACCTTACATGCTGATAGTGCATTTCAACGCTTGTCTTTTGCATTGTCTTTTACACCATTTGTTGTTGTTGTTGTTGCTGTTGTTGTTTTCTAAGTTGTTGTTTTCTTTTTCTAAGATAAGTTTTCTAAAATTATGTTTATGTTTATAAGCCAATGTTTTGATGACGAAGCACTCACTGGCCTGTACGTGATATTCGTTCAACACACACACACACACACACACACACACACACACACACTGTGGTATTCAGTTTAATGAGAGGGTCGACAGAGCAACAAAGCGCGGAGCAAGAAATACAAGCGGGTCAGAATGTATCAGTATTCATTGTCTGTCCATGAGGGATACAGTAGAAAATGCGTGCTGGAAACATTTTAGAAAAAAACTAAAAAAATTCTGGATGTTTTCTTGATACTCACTCTCACGCCAGCTAATAAACATTGACACACTTAATTCATTTCATCAATGTAGCATACCTTATTCACGGATTATAATTTTCTTGATTTATAAGATCAAATTGAATGCTTTTAAGACAAAGTTTTGTAAGAACATAACATGCCTTTGTGGCGGAAAAATTACAAATAATCACATCCTTTTTCAATGTGAGCACTTAAAACCTTACCTGCCATCCCTACCTAAATGTTCTCTGGATCAAGTTGTATCAGATTTATCACTGATGTGTAAAATTGCAGTTTCATTACATCAAAGTCCTATTTTTTCTGTTCTGTAAATTGGAACCGATGTTGAGTGTTTTGATGAGTAGTTCTTTGTTAGCTCATAGTTGTTTATTTTATTGTTGCTGTTGCTGTTTTTCTTCAAAACCTTTGAAGATATTACTTAATACCTCTACCCCCCCCCCCCCCCCCCCCCCTTCCCTCTAACATTGTCTAATATCACTTAACGTGGATAGACGTTAAATTGAAGAAGAACACACACACACACACACACACACACACACACTTCCACACTTCCTACCACCCCCCCCCCCCCCCCCCCCCCCCCCCCCCCGATACCTGTTTTCAATATCCGACGCCTCACCCCCTAAATCTCTGATGTTCACACACACACACACACACACACACACGCGCGCGCGCGCGCGCGCGCGGTCTATCTGGTTTGTCTGTCCACCTGTCTGTCCGTTCTACAGTGTGCTTTCATCTGTCTGTCAGCAAGCGGTACAGTGACGACAGTTTGTTTGTGAATGGATCGATTGACTGGTTTTCTTATTCATCTATTCCTATCGGTTAAAGCGGTGAACATTCTCTCTTCTTAAATTCTGGTCTTACCTGTACAGTCATCATGCAAATCAAATCACATTTTCAATTACCGCATCAATGTGCTCGGCCAAATCATCGTCTCCACCTGCGTTCACCCGAAACGCCTTGCCGCCCCTCTCGCACATCGCGCGCTTGATCTCCTCAGGGGAGAGCACCTTGTCGCCCCTGTCCTGCTTGTTGGCCAGCACCAGCACGGGGAGTTTGCCTCTCTTGCACCCCGTCGTACATGTAGACGAAGAACTCGTCCATAGAGTCGGCCAGCCTCTCCCGGTCACTGCTGTCGACCATGAACACCATGGCGTCCATGGTGTCCAGATAGTGACGAACCAGGGGCCGCTGCCGCAAGTACAGTTTCAAGATTAATTACACGCCGCACTCGCTGTCTAGTCCATTCATAAAAAAAAAAGCCGAGCGGGGGTGGTCAGGTGGGGGGGGGGGGGGGGGGGGGGGAGTATTTTAAACTAGAAAACAGATATCGGGTAAGTGTATGAGGAGTGATCACTGAGTGCGGTGTTCGATCTTCATCAACCTTGAAGAAGGTACATTGTTGCTCTCCAGGCACAGCACCGACCGTGTCGGGCGTGACCAGGTTTTTGTCTCGTGGTGGTGTTTTTTTTTTTTTACCCTCCCTTGCCTTGACTTTTTAGTGGTTTTTTCTTCTTCTTCTTCTTCTTCTTTTTTTTTTTTTTAAATTTTTTAAAAATATAAGAACCTCGTATCAGGGCTCAAATATTTTCTTTCGCACCGATTATCCTGGACTCGGGGTGTGTGTGTGTGTGTGTGTGTGTGTGTGTGCGCGCGCGCGCGCGCGCGCGCGTGCGTGCGTGTGCGTGCGTGCGAGAGAGAGAGAGAGAGAGAGAGAGAGAGAGAGAGAGATTTTTTTTTAGAATCTCAAGTCTGGGCTCAAAAATAATCCTAGACCCGGGTGGGGTTTTGTTGTTGTTGTTGCTGTTTTTGTTTTTAAAGTACTTTCTTGTCCTTTCCCTGTCCCTGTCCAGAAGACGAGAGAGGAGGAGGAGGGGGGGAGGAGGAGGAGGATGAGAAGGAGAAGGAATAGGATGGCTGGCTTGAATTAACCCAAAATTAAAATTTTGACTAAAGCACTGTCTGGTACTGTTTCTTTACTCAACATATGTTGTTGTTTTTCAGTGTGCTGACTGCTTAATATAGTCTGTTACGAGCTGTATTTCCTGCTAGGCGAGTCACTGCTAGTGTAGTATAGCACGACACAGTACAATACAGTACAACAAAGCATAAAAAAACGATGCTGCAGTATAGTATAGCATAGCACAGCACAGCACAATACAGTATAACAAAGCATAGTACAGGATGTTGCAGTATAGTAAAGCATAGTACGGCACAGTACAATACATTACAACAAAGCACAGAACAGGAAGCTGCAGTATAATACAGCATAGCACGACACAGTACAATACAGTACAACGAAGCATAGGACAGGATGCTGCAGTATAGTATGGCATAGCACGACACAGTACAATACAGTACAACAAAGCGCAGGACAGGATGCTGCAGTATAGTACAGCATAGCACGACACAGTACAATACAGTACAACGAAGCATAGGACAGGATGCAGGTGCTGCTGCTTTTTTTTTTTTTTTTCCCATCTTGGGAC
>JADBJO010006938.1:7500-25911 GCA_016801955.1 Conus betulinus
GCGTTGAATGAGAACGAGGCTGTGGGAAGGGAAATAATGTGTGAGTCAAAGTCGTAATGATGGAAATAATATTACTGATAGGAATACTAATAATGGTCAAAAATTTAAAAAAAAAAAAAAAAAAAAGAAAAAAAGAGAGACAAGATTACTACCAGTCTTGGTGTCAATAAGTATGGGCATGGGAGAAAGGAGAGTGGGTTAGAGGATTCTTAAAGAGCAGAGTTGCCGTGGCAACAGTCCCAGAGGCTAAGGCGATGGTGATGTCAATGCTAGAGGTGGTAGTATCAATACTAGCAAGATCATTACTGAAGACTAATAACAACGATAGTGAGGTTAAGGTAATAAAAGCACGATACAGAAATATATTTAGAAGATACATTTTTATAATAATCAAATAAATAAATAAATGAAACATGAAAAAGAAGAAGAAATTGAATAGTAAAATACTGATAATAAATGATAAATAAAAAATTGAAAAAATAATGGTAATAGAGATAAATAGATGAACATAAAAGTAAAGATAAATAAAAAATAATAAACAATGTTAATTATTTATGGTAAAAAGGTATTAATTCTGATAGTAAGGAGGGAAACAAACAAATAAACAAAATAAACGACAACAACCAAGGGGAGGAGAAAGAGGGGAGGACAGGAAGAACAGAAAGGAAACAGAAGATACAAGTTATGGGAAGAGATGGAATCCAATACCCCCATAAAAATTGTTCTCAGTAATGAAGTCAGGCGCGCGCGCCGGGAAGATTGGAATGGGCGTTGGGGGTGGGAATGGGGGTAGGAATGGGCGTGGGGGTGGGAATGGGGGTGGGAGTGGGGGTGGGGGTGGGGGATGGGGGTTAAGCAATGTGAACGACAACGAGGAGAATCAGTGACTTCCCGAACCTGTGGCTATATAACGACCACAGGGCGTGTTCAAACAACTAGGATTTCGCCCTACATTTTTTACAACTTCTCCCCCCCCCCCCCACACACCCCCAAATTCTCCTACTTTGCCCTACTTTTTACTTCTATGTGGTACGTTTCCCTACTTTACCCTAGTCCTGGTCTTTCGTTACTTTATTGTTGAAAACCTATACTTTTTGGCCCACTTCCTTAACCCGTTTTTAGGGAATCTTTCAAGATCTGCACTCGACGCTTACTTTCATACCATATCCTGGCGTCAACCAGGCCCGTGAGATACAATGCTGGTCAGGAAATTGAGCAACACTCTGAAAGACGAATCCATTCAGTGGTGATGTTGCTGTCTTCCCAGCTGAGCCCATGGCAAATTCAGCTCTGGGCAGAAGCCGGTCACGGACCTCCAAATCCCCACACATATAAGTGGCTCTCATGGGAATCGAACCCACCATCTCTCAGGTGGGAATCCGCGACTCGAACCCCCGCGCCATGGCAGCCGGTTTGGCTTGCCTCCTCCTATTTTTCCTCTACCTTTCCAGCTTTTTTTCCATCTTGCCGAATACTTTCCTGACACTTTGTATTTTGCCCTTCCTTTTCCTGCCTTCTCTTCCTTTGATTATGCTTGTCTGTTTCTTCCTCGCTTTCCGCTCGGACCTGCCGCTGACTACTTTTTCCGATTCTATCTGCTGTGCCACACTTGATCGTATTTTTCTTGACATCTTCCTGCTTTCATCCTACCTTCATCTTCTTTTCTCAACATTTTCCTACCTTCCAGCTTGACCGCCTGTTTCCCTCTTTCACCTGTTTTTTTTTTTCTTATTTCTGCATTTCTCATACCTTTCCCTGTTTTTTTTCTGCTTGACCCCTTGCCCCCCCCCCCCCCCTCCCCCCCTAATCCTTCCCCTCCCCTCTCCCGTACCTCCCCTGCAGTTTTGTACCAAATCACATTTCACCACTTCTCCTTATCTTCCTTACGTTTGCCTATTTTCTTACATTTTTTGTTGTTGTTTTTTTCCACACTTTCTTCCGACTTTCTCTGTTCACTTACAATTTTCCAGTGTTGGTAATTCTCCCCTTCTCTTTTCCATTTTGTTTGTTTGTTGTTGTTGTTTTACATACACAGTCACTTAAGAAAACAAATCAACAACAGAACTTCAGTGCCTGAACAAGAAACGTGGCTCTCATCACAAATTTGCTCTCATCATTCGCTCTTTCATGTTCACGGTTACTTATAGAACATTCAATCGAAAGTTTAACTCACATAAAGAATGTTCCAGAATGATGACGTAACACATTCAATCAAAATGCCTGAAGAAGAAAAAGAAACGTCCGAAGGTGCTGGGGAGGACCCAGAGAAGCACTGTCTTCACCTGCCTTTAGAGCAGTCCTGTACCACCCTGGGGGCCTGCGCTGTGTTGACGATGGGTACAGGCACGCGCAGGACACGCCATTAAGATATCAAGGGACATAACTGCTCCTGAACAGAGGTAAATCAGACTACAGGATGCAACTCATAACAGCCTTAAAGTAGCATCCCCATGGGTGTACCAGCCCGTATTTCATGACTGCAGAGCCCCGGCGGCGAAAAACACCACCCTCCAGCTGTCGAGCACACCCCACAGACCCAACCACCCCTGCCCACGTACAGATGAAGGCAGTGCAACTCCAGACACAGGCAAGCTTTCGCCATACGGTCTTATGTGCCCTCAATAGAGAATCCAAAGTTGTAGTCTTTCCCACTGTCAACAGGACGTTCCCTGTGGTCAGTGGGTCTTTCCTCACCGTCACTGGACCTTTCTCCAGGGTCAGCCTAGTTAAGGCAAAGAAGACAAAGAAACACCCAAGGGTGCTGGGGGAGGACCCAGAGAGGCACTGTCTTCACCTGCCTTTAGAGCAGTCCTGTACCAACCTTGGAGGCCTGCGCTGTGTTGACGATGGGTACAGGCACGCGCAGGACACGTCATTAAGATATCAAGGGGCATAACTGCTCCTGAACAGAGGTAAATCAGACTACAGGATGCAACTCATAACAGCCTTAAAGTAGCATCCCCATAGGTGTACCAGCCCGTCTTTCATTACTGCAGAGCCCACCGGCGAAAAACACCACCCTCCAGCTGTCGACTACCCCATGGGGATGCTACTTTAAGGTTGTTATGAGTTGCATCCTGCAGTCTGATTTACCTCTGTTCAGGAGCAGTTATGATGATGATCGTGGATGTCAGTTCTAAGGGTAATGAGGATACTACCAGTCTCACTGACCAGTAATTAGTGTACAATACCCAGCGATAGGCTGGGATTACGGCTAATCAAGACTGGAGACAGGAAAGGGTTGTCAGGAAGTTCCTACATTAAAGCTGTGACGACGGTCGTGTTGAAGGAATCCCAGTAACGACAAAATGAGCCGCTATCTTCTTTTAGTTTTCTTTTTTTCTTCCCTTTTTTATTTTTGAGAGAGAGAGAGAGAGAGGCAGAGACAGAGCCAGAGAGAAGAGAGAGTTGATGCAGGTTGTAGGGGGAGGCTGGGGTCTGTCGTGTATGAAGTAACTCCATCAGACCAAGCCAGGTTCGTTTACGGTCAATTCAGAACGAACAACAGTTAGTCTGGGGCAACAGTCTGCATCAATGACGGTTCGTATGTGCGGATGTATATATCTTGAAATTGGAGAGAGAGAGAGAGAGAGAGAGAGAGAGAGAGAGAGAGAGAGAGAGAGAGAGTTTGGAGCAGTGATGTTATGCGTGAATTGATTATCACCACACCAGACACACAATGTGGTGTCGATACACTTGTGTAACACTGTATGCATTACAGGTATGCCCTCCTGTGACAACTAACGCATGAAAGTGGCAGGTCAGTCTCGCTGAATGCGACTTCTAAGACAGATGACCTCTCTTCCCAACACTGTCCATAGGGAAGACTGGGACCACACAGTCAAGTTTCATTCACTTAATGGATGCGTCTCCGAGAGTGTTGCTCAAATCTTCTGACCAACACCGGAGGTATCTGTATCTCTCAGGCCTGGTTGAAGCCGGGAAATATACATTATGAAAGTAAGCATAGAGTCTAGCCCTGTCATGCAGCCTCAGAGCAGAATAGAACTCCACAGCATCATCTTATCAGCCACATCCTCGTCGATCATCATGAACAAACCAAAAGGTCTTACTCTCTGCGGCCCTTTAATGCTCCATCCTCAAGGTGACCACAGTTTCGATATCCTCTCCACCATCTGTGCCCTGAGTGAGTTCGTGTGGGGGTCACCGGTCTCGGCGAGTTCATGGGGACTGTCGGTGGACGGCAGGTGATGGGTCCCTCTGGAGGGGGTCGCTCATTCACAGTGGCTCGGCGACAAAGCAATGACTGTCGTTAATAGGGGGTTTAACAGGCGGTGCCCTGCGGGTGCTGGATCAGAACAGGCACAGCTGAAGACACTGAAGCGACCCAACAGCAGTGCAGCGTGGGGTGCCTCATGATGATTTGACACTGACTGCTCCCTGTGGATTGCTTGTGCCGGGGCTGCAGCGGGACAAGCCGGGGTGTGGCTGTGGACGAAGATCCAGAATGCGCTGCGTGGGGAAAATGCCACTGAAGCGGCACAGATGACAAGATAAAAACACGCAGTAATGTTCACCCCATCAGACATTACACGCATACACATACAGTGACTAAATGAGAGCAAAAATGATGGTGTGATGGTAGGTGTAGCATTTAGGCAAATTAAGGGTAGTTTTGCTGTTGTTGAGAGCAAGTTCCTTGGGTGGGTTCTTCAAGTGTGCAAATTCAGGCATCACCAGGGGGGAATACCCCGAGTCGTTTACTGAAGGAGGGGAGTTACTGGGAAGTGTTTCACATGTCCGAGGGATAGTGACAAGTAGTTGCCGACCTGCCCGGTCCTAGAGAAGAGTGTCCACCATGAGACTGGCTATTAACTGGGTTGTCCAGCGGGCTAAAAGGAAGGCAATCGTGTCAGGTGACCGTCACGGGTAGGCGACCGTCAGCCTGCAGGCAGAGTACAGCGACCCTTCAGTCGTTCTTCTTTCTGAGGAATGAATGGAAGGCTTCGGCCTATTGAGTGGTTTGCACCTTGTTGTCTGTAGAGGTAGTCAACCACTTGAAGCATCAGTCCTGGCTGGTAGAGAAGTCCAGGCTGTTAGTATAATGGGTAGCTTTGGGGAATGGAACATGAGTTGAATAGGAGGTTATGCATTAACCACTTGGTACCCAAGTCCTTTGGTGCTAAACAGTGTGGTGTGTGTGTGTGTATGTGTAGGTGACTAGTGATTCCATTGGTGGAAAAAAATAACTTGGGGGATTTATTGGTACAAATCGTGTGTGTGATATGTGTGTGTGCCAGTGATTCCATTGGTTGAACCAGTTAAACTCGAGTTCTCTCTTTGTTTGAGAATGGATATAAGGTGCCTGGAAAACCAGGAGTGTGTGACTCACTTAAGGGAAAAGTGAACTCGCCCGTCTTGCTGAGGGCTCAAGAAAATACAGCGAGAAGCAGAGGTTTGCTGTCGCCTCGTTGTCTCCTAGGTGGGGACGTAAGACAGTGGGAGTTGCTGTAGCCTCGGAGCCGACGACGAGAAGAATTGTCTCCCGTGTGGGGACGGTCGACAGCAAGACGTGTTAGCCTGTTGGAGCCTAGACAGGGAGCTGCCAGACAACGGTGGGGTGTTTGCAGCCAGAGAAGACCTGTGGGAGAGGCCGACAGGAGCCCTTTCCGTGGGAGAGGCGGAGTGCGGTGGAGTCCGGAAGACTCGGTGTGAGGGTGGTGCGACTAAAGCTACGTTGCCAGTGTCCCCCCCAACTGGGATTTGGCCAATCGGGAGGACACAACAGTGTGGCAGCTTCAGCTCGTGGTCGCACAGTGTGATGAGAGAAACTGACGGTCAACCAAGGAATGCTGGCAAGTTATGGACGTTTTCATTTTGTTTAAGTTTATAAATGTGCAAATGTAATAGTGAAATATTGTCTTTCCTGGTTAAGTAAGAATCACTGAAGAACAGGGGATGCGATTTATGAGATTGTCTGTATGGTGTTTACATTGTTGTATGATACAGATAATTGTGTTGTGTAGTGACGGGTGGGGGCTCGGAGTCAAGTTAAATAAAAGTTGATTATTATTTTCTGTGAAATGTTATTGGTTTCCCGTCACCTTTGTGCGGGCCCGATGTGAGTGACAGAGTGCATGTGCCTATGCGAGAGCGCATTTTGGTTGTGAAAGCGTAAATACTTCTGTCTATAACCCCCTGCATCCCTGCATATGATAATATTTCAATAACGGGGGAGCGTCGGAGACCCGTCACAAATGGGGGCTCGTCCGGGATGAACATAAATGAGTCATAAGTGATTTTGATTTCTCTGGGTTTTGTTCAATTGCAAAAGGATTTGAAATTTGTCATAATTGTGGAAACCTAGATTTTTTTTTTTTTCTTACCGGGAAAGACGTTAGTCATGTGTTGATTGTTTTGATCTTTTTTTTCATGACTGTGCCTTTGTTTGAACTTGCTTGACTTGGTTGCTGTTGAGATTGTGTGTGTGTGTAGCACAACTGTTTGATCGCTTTATTTAGGAGTGATCGTGTGGATCGCTTTATTTACGAGTGATCGTGTGGATATCGCTTTGTTACTGTGGTTGTATTAGCTGGCTGATCGAGGGTTAGATAGCTTCAAAATGTCGACTGAGAGAGGGTGCTGAGACAATGGGTCCGCTGAAAAAGATGGACCTCATAGAAGAAGGAAAAGCTTTAGGACTAAAGGGTCCGGAACTGAAGGCATATGTAGATGAGAACTGGCCCCGTGTAATCGAGGCTCAGAAAATACAAAGGGAAAAAAAAAAAAAAAAAAAAAAAGAGAGAAAAAGAGAGAGAGAAGGAGAGAGAGAAAGAGAAGAGAAAAGAAGAGAGAGAAAGAGAAGAGAAAGAAAAGAGAGAGAGAAAGAGAAGAGAAAAGAAGAGAGAGAAAAAGAAGAGGAGAGAGAAAAAGAGAAGAGAGAGAGAAGAGAGAGAGAGAAAGAGAGAGAAAAGAGAGAGAGAGAACGGGAGAAGAGAAAAGAGAAGAGAACGGGAAGAAAGAGAGAGAGAGAAGAGAGAGAGAGAAAGAGAAGAGAGAGAGAAAGAGAGAAGAGAGAGGAGAGAGAGAGAAGAGAGAGAGAGAGAAGAAAGAGAAAGAGAACGGGAAAAGAGAGGAAAGAGAAAGAAGGGAGATAGGCAGTTTGAGTTAGAAAAATTAAAATTGGAGAAAGAAACGGGACGTGGACGCAAAACCCCAAGCAAACTTTGCACCACATGTCAGTCCCTTGATCAATATGCCAAAGTTTGATGATAATCCGGACCATTTAGAGGATTTCATTTCGCAATTTGAAAGGATTGCCAAAGATCAGGGCTTACCCGAAGAACGGTGGGCCACAAATTTGTCCGCGCTGCTGACACCCAAAGCTAGGGATGCTTTTTTCTGCTTACCACCGAAAAAAAAACAGATGGATTATGAGTCGGTGCGCGATGCTTTGTTTCAGAGGTACCAGGTAACCGCCGATAGATATAGGAAATTGTTCAGAGAAACTGTTCGTAAATCAGGTGAGACACACGTACAGTTCCTTTATCGGCTTAGGGCTCTCTTTGATAAATGGATGAGATTAGGTTAGGAAACATCGAACAAACTTTTGAATCTTTGAGGGAGGAGATCGTTAAGGAGCAAATTCTCTCCACTTGTCGGAAGGATCTCACAGTATTCTTGGCAGAAGAAAGAGAATTAGGAAGTTTAGGAGAGTTAGTGAAAGTTGCAGCAGACAGGTATGAATCTGCCCATGATCAGCGTAATGGGGTGAGGATCGAACCAGTCGTCCCGTAATGCCCAGACCACACAGGCAGGGAGTGATTCGCCGACTCCCTACACAAAGGAGGCGAGACCACAGTTAGAAGCGGATTCGAAGTCCCGTGGCAACAGTGGGACTCAAGAGAATGTTAGAGTGAAACGCACATGTTTTTTAAATGTGGGCGAGAGGGTCATATCGCCAAGGACTGTAGCGGACTGCGAATACATTCAGTCGTTGCCGTTGATACAATTCAACAGGAAGGCAGAGTACCACCACCAACTACTAGGGCAGTAGTAAACGGGAAGCCGGTGACCTGCTTGTTAGATACAGGATTGACTCTGGCGGCAATGGTAGAACCCGGTTTAGTGAGAGACACAGACTACACAGGGGAAACCACCTGCGTGCGATATGCAGATGGAAGAATTAATCGGCTACCTTTGGCCCGTGTCAAAGTAGAGTCAGAGTTTGTTAGGAGTACTCTCACTGCAGCAGTGCAAAAGAATCTTCCCTATCCAGCTTTGTTAGGGGGGGTAGGTACATCCTCCCAAAGCCTAACCAGGCTGCCAGTCAAGTAGGGAAAGCAAGGATAGTGCAGGGTAGGGACTCCTACAGGAAAGTAAACAGAAAGCAGGTGAAGTGCACAGGCGCCGCTGGCAGTAGAGCTAGCGCTGACCATCATGGTGTGCGTGGTGGTGGTGCAGTGGACCAGTGGACCATGAAATAGGTCGTCGTGGCGGTGCCGTGGGCCATGGAGGTGGCCGTGTGGCGTGGGGCCATGGAGGTGGCGTAGTGGCGGTGCCGTGGGCCAGGTGGGCGTAGTGGCAGTGCTGTAGGCCATGGTGGTCGTAGTGGTGGTTCAAAAAGTTGTTGGCGTTGCCGTGGTAGTCAGAAATGTAGGAGCCACGGTGGCAGACCTCAGGGTCGGGGCCAAGAGGGACCACAGAGTAACTGGAACCGGCAGCTGGGCTGGAACCGGGGGTGCTGCTAATAACGCATGGCAAGAAGGTCGAGGTGACCAGCCATCGTTAGAAACTGCCAAAGATAGTCGGCTCATAGGAGCAGACAAGCCAGTGTTGGAAAAGGGAGAAAAAATAACGCCCATAAAGCAGTGGGCATAGGCACACTGAGTGGGATTCGAACCAAGGAAGTTCCACACAGAAAAAAGAAAAATGGTTCAGATAAGATGAGTGAGGGATCATCTCTTAACATTTTGAAAAGGGGAGATGATCGTCGTCGCAGTGAATGGGCGCGACAGCCCAGTTCACGTGATCTTCGCACAACAGACCCTGAGGCAATGAAAGTCAAGGGGACTGAATGCCAAGGAGATTTTTGCCGAACAGGCTAGAAGAGGATCGCGCAGATTTTCACGCGCTCCTTTAAGGACTAAAATGTGTGAAAGGTGCGCTGACTCTCTTGTAAAGCCCTGGTGTGCGCAAACTATCTGCCCCAGGTACTATTGGCGAGCCACAAACGGCGGTCAAGATTGAGAGGGGCAGGAGTAGGTCAAGGGTTGGAATAATGCCTCCGGGGTGTTGCTGTTGTAGTGTGAACAACAGAAGTAGAACATAGTAGGAGCAATGCCTTCAGGGTGTTGCCGCTTTAAGTGTGAGTGGTAGCAGTGGGACAATAGTATGACCACTGCCTACGGGCTGCTGTTGTTGTGCGTGAGCGATCATCCGTTACGGACAGCTACGGGGTAAATAATGTAGCTGGCTAGTTGGGTGTACACAACTGTGGTGACTCTGAAATACTGTTTTTCTTTTCTTTTGATTTTGATGGCCCATTGTGGGGGCGCGGTTGAGCCTATATTCATGTGTTTTTTTTTTTTTTTGATATACATGTTTATCAGTTGATGTTTTTTTTGTTCATTGCCATTATGGTTGAGTCAGTATGCTCACGTGTTATGATTTTTTTTCTGGTTGATATCTGTTTGCTCATGTTGTTTTGTTCACCGCTCGGTAAAGTGTGAAAATGTCCTAAGTTGTGACATCAGATAATGTTTGATTTGCATATTTGCGATATGTGTGTGAGACCGTGTGAGCAGATTGTGGCCACACGCCTGAATTTGATTTTGATGTTACGTACGTTGGGGCACACGCCTGAATTTGAATCTTGTCTTTGTGGATTGTGGCCACACCCCTGAATTTGAATCTTGGTTAAATCATGATTGTGTGCTATTATTAGAAGTGGATGGAATGATTAATTAATATGTATGAACATGCTGATAGCTAACGCTATAGGGAGAGTTCTTGATTATATGTGAGCCAGTTTAGAGTTAAATGTTGTGCACAGTCGTTTATGACTGACCAAGAGTGATCTTTGGATTATCTGATTGATTTATTGGTTTTAATTGGGTACATTATCCATGTTAGAGATGTTGATGGAAGTGATGTCTTGAAGCATAGGGGTAGTACTGTTATATCGACCCATGCAATTGAGTTTGTTTTTATCCAATCTGAGAACATTCGTCCTGGAGGAAATGTTGATTGGAACAACATTCTTAGGTACGGGGGTGTCATGAGTCGGCCGAATGTTCTCGAGCATTTAGGCAAATTAAGGGTAGTTTTGCTGTTGTTGAGAGCAAGTTCCTTGGGTTCTTCAAGTGTGCGAATTCAGGCATCACCAGGGGGGGAATACCCCGAGTAGTTTACTGAAGGAGGGGAGTTACTGGGAAGTGTTTCACATGTCCGAGGGATAGTGACAAGTAGTTGCCGACCTGCCGGTCCTGGATAGAGAAGAGTGTCCACCATGAGACTGGCTATTAACTGGGTTGTCCAGCGGGCTAAAAGGAAGGCAATCGTGTCAGGTGACCGTCACGGGTAGGCGACCGTCAGCCTGCAGGCAGAGTACAGCGACCCTTCAGTCGTTCTTGTTCTGAGAATGAATGGAAGGCTTCGGCCTATTGAGTGTTTGCACCTTGTTGTCTGTAGAGTGTAGTCAATACTTGAAGCATCAGTCCTGGCTGGTAGAGAAGTCCAGGCTGTTAGTATAATGGGTAGCTTTGGGGAATGGAACATGAGTTTGAATAGGAGGTTATGCATTAACCACTTGGTACCCAAGTCCTTGTTGGTGCTAACAGCTGTGGTGTGTGTGTGTGTATGTGTAGGTGACTAGTGATTCCATTGGTGGAAAAAAATAACTGGGGATTTATTGGTACAAATCGTGTGATGTGTGTGAGCCAGTGATTCCATTGGTTGAACCAGTTAAACTCGGGTTCTCTCTCTTTGTTTGAGATGGATATAAGGTGCCTGGAAAACCAGGAAGTGTGTGACTCACTTAAGGGAAAGTGAACTCGCCCGTCTTGCTGAGGGCTCAAAAATACAGCGAGAAGCAGAGGTTTGCTGTCGCCTCGTTGTCTCCTGGGTGGGGACGTAAGACAGTGGAGGTTGCTGTAGCCTCGGAGCCGACGACGAGAAGAATTGTCTCCCGTGTGGGGACGGTCGACAGCAAGACGTGTTAGCCTGTTGGAGCCTAGACAGGGAGCTGCCAGACAACGGTGGGGTGTTTGCAGCCAGAGAAGACCTGTGGGAGAGGCTGACAGGAGCCCTTTCCGTGGAGAGGGCGGAGTGCGGTGGAGTCCGGAAGACTCGGTGTGAGGGTGCGACTAAAGCTACGTTGCCAGTGTCCCCCAACTGGGATTTGGCCAATCGGGAGGACACAACAGTGTGGCAGCTTCAGCTCGTGGTCGCACATGTGATGAGAGAAACTGACGGTCAACCAAGGAATGCTGGCAAGTTATGGACGTTTCATTTGTTCTTAAGTTTATAAATGTGCAAATGTAATAGTGAAATATTGTCTTTCCTGGTTAAGTAAATCACTGAAGAACAGGGGATGCGATTTATGAGATTGTCTGTATGGTGTTTACATTGTTGTATGATACAGATAATTGTGTTGTGTAGTGACGGGTGGGGGCTCGGAGTCAAGTTAAATAAAAGTTGATTATTTTCTGTGAAATAGTGCATGTGCCTATGCGAGAGCGCATTTTGGTTGTGAAAGCGTAACCATTCCTTTCACATTCACACTCTGATCTATCCTTTTCTTCCATCGACATGCAGGCACGCATTTATACCCTCATCTTCCCTTCTCCCCACTCACACACATCCCCTATACAAATCCTTTCATCGGGTCTGATGTTATCAGGACCATTAACTGAACCATCAGGCTTCAAGGTCAAAGAAGTATTCTAAGCAAACTAACAATAACTGATATACCCGCAATGTTTTCAACTCTTATTCATTCATACATCTGTATGTCTGTATGTAAGAGTTTCTCTTCCGTATTTTGCTAGCATCTTTAACAATGTTTCATTATTTGTTTGCAAAACGTTGCTACGGTTTCGACTCTTGACTGTGCTATGATCAAAGAGTCTTGATTCGTTTTTTTGTGCCCATAAGCTTGACAAGTGAACAAACAGGTGACTCATCTTCTCTAATTGCCACATCATTACACAATGGAAATGAATCGTCAACAGCAGCAGTATTCTGAGACCATCTTGAGTTAGCATTTCATCTCCCTGTTCTATTTCGGAATCTCGCAAGGATGCCTCTTGGTACAGTGGAGGGTGGACATGTATCTCTCCATGACTCCCTGTCCAAGGCCATTCTACAGGGTACAGTGGAGGGTGGACATGTATCTCTCCATGACTCCCTGTCCAGGACCATTCTACAGGGTACAGTGGAGGGTGGACATGTACCTCACCATGACTCCCTGTCCATGACCATTCTACAGGGTACAGTGGAGGGTGGACATGTATCTCTCCATGACTCCCTGTCCAAGACCATTCTGTAGGGTACTGAGACGGAACTTAGCATCATGGCCTGACATTCTGTCCAAGGCCTTTCTCTGAAGAACAGTGAAAAGGGGGATATGACAGAGGCACAGGGAAGAAATCTTGGTTAGACCACCTACAGGAATGGCCTGGTCTCAAACCTCTGTCCTGCTGTAGGTGAAGGCCGAATCTGGGACCACACGACAACGACGCTGGCTGACCATGAAGGAGGAAGTGACGACAAACCAGAACGCTGCACTGTTTGTGGACACAGAAAAGAGGCCTGAGCCTCCTGACCGCATGAAACAGCCTTTTCCTCCCTCATAAAAAACACACCTGGCACAACACTGTGGGAAATACATCATGAGCTCTGCGCGCGCGATCACAGCGAGAGAGAGAGAGAGAGAGAGAGAGAGAGAGAGAGAGAGAGAGAGACAGACAGACAGACAGACACGCAGGCAGGCAGGACAGACAGACACGCAAGCAGGCAGGCAGACAGACAGAGACAGACAGGCTGAGAGACGGATAGAGAGAGAAAGAAAGGGAGATAGACAGACAGAAAAACGAGAGAGACAGACAGACAGAGAAAGAGAGAGAGATAGACAGTCAGAGGCACAGACCGGGAAGCGAAGACAAAAGACGGCGAAAAGAAGAACACCAACTTTCAAGTCCCCCCCCCCCCCCCCCCCCCCCCCCCCCCCCCCCCCCTTTTTTTGTTGTTACCCCTTCTCCTCTTTTAACTCCCCTTTGTACTCCCCCCCCCCCCCCCCCACGCACACACACACACCACCCGCACCCCCGTCTCTCCCCCCCCCCTCCCCCCTCCCGGCCCCCCTCCTCCCAAAGGCGCGTGGCCCCGTTAGCCGCCTTACTCCACAATCAGCTCATTAGCACGCACTGTACGACAGTTTGCGCCAGCATCCAGTGAGACAAGAGCGGGGGGAGAGCGAAACAACAAAACGAACACCACGTTGGCACAGCCGCTTTTATGGCGGCCATCTCTTGTCTTGCACGCGCGTTCGCCTGCCTTTATGCATGCAGGCGCTTGCAGGAAGGCGTGTGTGTGTGTGTGTGTGTGTGTGTGTGTGTGTGTGTGTGTGAGATGTGTGCATCTGATAAGGTAAAAGCCTGCAAGGATGCTGTGCTGGTGGGTGGGGGAGGGGAGGAGCGAGAGGAGCAAGAGGTAAGAGAGAGAGGGAGAGAGAGGAGACAGAGACAGAGACAGACAGACAGACAGAGATATACAGACAGAAAAACTGACGGACAGTCAGACAGAGTAGACACACACACACACACACACACACACAAACACACACACACACACACACACACACACACACACACACACACACCGACAAGCAGACAGACGTGTATGCAGATGGACAGAGGGAAACAGAGAAGCGGAGACACAGACTTAACGGAGACATAGATGTACAGCGACAGAGAGGCAGATAAGCAGATGAAAACAAATATGAACTGACAGTGAGAGAGACAGGAAGAGAAAGCGAAAGAGAGAGAGAGAGAGAGAGAGACAGAGACAGAGATACAGAGACAGACAGACAGGCTGGCAGACAGACAGACTGAAAGGCAGACAGGCACGCAAACAGAAAGAAATAGACATGTCGGCAGGCAGACGGACAGACAGAGAGACAGACAGATACAGACGTAGAGACGACAGACAAAGGCAGAGAGACAGAACGAGAGACAGACAGAGATGAAAACAGAGACAGACAGACAGACAGACAGACAAGAGAGAGAGAGACAGATAGACAGACAGACAGACAGACAGACAGAGAGTCAGAGACAGAGACAACATGAGGACGGAGACCGAGAACAGAAGGAGAGAGAGCAGGCAAACAAAAGGGGCAAGAGCCCACAAATCACCCGTGCTGAGAGAGAAAGAGTGCTCACTCCGCGACCAGATCCCCGCGATAACAGAGACAGCAGAAGACGGCAGAAGACAGACGACCCAGCCTCTGGAAGGCAGACAGGTAGCCAACAGAATGTGGGCTGCTGCAGTTTACTCAGGGTGGGCGACCAGAATCCCGAGGATGGGTGGCAGACAAAGGCAGAGGGACAGACACCAGACAGCATCTCAAGGGGTGAAAGGCTGAACAGGGACCACGATCCAGACAGACAGAGGAGGCCCTCCATCCCCGGTTGGCAGACCTGTCTGAAACATAGACCAGACAAAAGGGAAAGGGGACCCAGACTGAAGTAAAACACAACAAGAGACAACATGTCAAAAACAGACCCCGAAAATCCACATAATGTTAAAGAGCAGCAGACAGAACGCGAACCGCTGGGATGGAAAAAGTTCACGCCACCTAAAATCAAACGTGCTGAGAAGACAACAGAGGAAGTCCTCACTGTCGAAAATTGAAAGAACGAGAACAGACCAGAAGACCGCGAAAAACAAAAGACAGCAGAAGACGCTCCCCCTCCGCCCCCCTCCCCCCCCCCCCAACAGAACGCAGCAGACAGCCTCTGCGCGGCGTGTGCGGCCCTCCCCCCCCCCCCCCCCAAGCATTCTGTGGGCTGCTGCACTGGTCGGGTTTTTACGCCTCCCGGACCAACAGGGGCAGGGTGGGGGGTGGGGGGGGGGCGAGGCTGTTGGCAGTCAAGGCAGGGACAGCAGCAGTGATGTCAGCAGTCAAGATGTGAAATGGCTGGATGGGCATCAATCACACACTCTCGGCCATCATCGTTGGGACCTGTCTGAAACATACACAGAGAAAAGGGAAAGGGGAAAATGAATTAAAAAACCAAGAGAAAACATCAAGTCAAAAAACAGACCCCAAAAATCCAGCATAATGTTAATCGTCGTTAGTACAAACCTGGAACTGAAGTCTACGAAAATCAAAAATACACATAAAGCACACTTTTTTGTCCGTGTGCGTGCGCGCGCGTGCGTGTGTGTGTGGTGCGCGCGCGCGCGTGCGCGCGCGGTGTGTGTGTGTGTGTGTGTGTGTGTGTGGTGTGTGTGTGAGAGAGAGAGAGAGAGAGAGAGAGAGAGAGAGAGAGAGAGAGAGAGAGAGAGAATATTGCTTATAGCCCAACCGACCGCAAAAGGGCCATATCAGGGCTGTCACCGCGTTGATGACAACTCACCAGTCATTTAAAACAAAACAAAACAAACAAAAATCTCAATTTTTTTTCAGCCCGTAATCAACGGAGTAATCCAGATGATCAAGGATTCGATCGAAGGCATTTTTCTAACTCATTATTTCATACATAGAGAACATAATATTATATGCGCTGCAACTGTACTCATGGATGAAACCACCCTTAACTTTGCTAGCACCCAGGAACAGAAGACACGTATTCTTGGAATGCACCTGATTTTTACCTTTTCGTTTGTTTGTGTGTGTCGGTTCTCGTGGCAACTGACACATCTTTAGCAGGGGCTTGCGCCACATTCAAGTTGTTATTGGAGTTTCAACTTTCGCGGCAAAATGAGAGAGAGAGAGAGAGAGAGAGAGAGAGAGAGAGAGAGAGAGAGAGAGAGAGAGAGAGAGAGAGAAAAGAGGGAGAGAGAGAGAGAGAGGCTAAAAGCAGTCAAACCTACTGTCATCAATCAGCACGAAGGGTTCAGATGAACCGTTGGAATTGGCCAGAACGTTGTACAGTGACTCCAAAAAGAGTTCAACTGTTAGCTGCTGGACTATTTTGTTAAGAATTACAGACAGACAGACAGACAGACAGATAGACAGACAGATAGATAGACAGTCAGACAGATAGATTAAAAAATATTTCAACGCTGACGCTCCTGAGAGAGAGAGAGAGAGAGAGAGAGAGAGAGAGAGAGAGAGATGCACTTCTCTCTGCGGTGTTTCTACACGCACCTTCCCCAAACCCCGCTTCTCAGAACTTCAAATTCGGACAGTCCTCCAGACATTGGTGTGGCATGTATTTAGGCCTTTTGTGTGTTTGTAAGAAAAAACAAATCGCTTATGACCAGGATTTGGCCGTGTTCCCTCTCTCTCTCCCCATCCCCTCTCCAAATACGCCATTTTTTTTTGGCTTCAAATAAGCCTCATGAAATCCTCTGAGGTGATAAGACTGAAGAACTCGCAGCTTTACTTTTTTACAACACATGAACAGCTGTTCTTGTCATGTCTCAGGCAACCAGGAGACAGGCAGACAGATAGACAGACAGACAGACAGACAGACAGACAGAGCCTCCCAAGATATATCCACTGTCAACAATGGCCAGACTTAGACTCTTCTCTCTTCCAAACACGGCTCCTGGCAAAACGTGCCCTAATCAAAATCATCACAAAGCAACATGAAGGAAGAGAGCAACCGATATTTAATAACGGCGTGAACACTGAAAGAAGAGAGTAACCGATCTTTAATACCGGCGTGAACACACAATACCAAGACAACAACGAGCGGAGAAAATTACTTCCTCTTCACTGCAAGTAATCTCGCCTCTCTGTGCACGAACAGGACAAAAAAAAAAAAAACCCACTAACATGCAAACAAATATACGAAACAAACACGCCTATTTTAAGCTTGAAATTTACCTGAGGTAGTTGGTAACAGGCTGCACACCTAAAATGAATGCGCCAAGGCCTTGCTTAAGGAGGCGAGTATTTATGGACTGGCGCAATCAAATTGTTTTGATAATGTTCATTGTGTCTGAAAGTTGATTCTCTTCGTTTTCTTTCCTATGGCCATCAAGGCACAAGCCAGGTGGTTCCACGCTGACAAATTGGAATCAAACGAATGGGACTATTTGGGGGCTTCCAACTGGCGCAAAGATAGGGTCACGGGTGAGTGCAACGGTCTGAAATGTGACGTCAACTAAAAGGAATGTCATGTATTTGAAGACTGTATGTGATGTCATGGGTGGAAATCCCCCCAAATAAGGGAATTCGTGGCAGGGAATTGTTCTTTCGATCAATTATTATCAGTTTAACATCAAATGCTGACTCAAACTTATGGTCGGCCTCAAAACGCTAACATGGATGATAACAGTGATTTAGTGCAAAATCCTCTTTGTGGCGTGTGGCTACATGAGACACCATGACCGAAGACGGAGAAGGGGAGGGGAACGGCAGGGGGAGAAGGTCACGAGAGGAATGGCGGTTGGAGGAGTTTGACCTGTTGATGCCAAGCTAAACCAGAGTTTATTATGGGTGCATGGAACAGTTCCAAAAGCACAGTGGGCTACAACTAGGATCTCACAGGGCCGTAAGCTAAGACTGCCACATGGACATCAACGTGTGGAATCAAACAGATCTACCACTAGACTCTAGCCCTGCAGTCATCATCTTCCACTTCACAGCTGGAATCAAACAGATCCACGACTAGACTCTAGCCCTGCAGTCATCATCATCTTCCACCTAACAGCTGGAATCAAAACAGATCCACAACTAGACTCTAGCCCTGCAGTCATCATCATCTTCCACCTCGCAGCTGGAATCAAAACAGATCCACAACTAGACTCCAGCCCTGAGGTCATCATCATCTTCCACTTCATAGCTGATGTCAGCATTGTCTGTCTGCCAGTAAAACAATGCAACCATGAAATGTCCCAGAGACTAATCAAACGAAAGAGGAACCTGGTGCTGCAGTGTTGGTAAACAGAGGCTGCTGTAAACAACAGCTGAGATGCAAACAAACCAAAAACAGAGACAGAGACAGAGAGAGAGAGAGAGACTGAGATAGTCAGAGAAAGACAGAGACCAAGAGACAGAGATCAAGTGACTGAGAGAGACAGAGACAGACAGACAGAGACTGAGTCTGAGATAGAGAAAAAAGGAGATGTGTGGAGTTTGTGTGTTGTGTGGGTGTGTGTGTGTGTGGTGTGTGGTGTGTGTATGTGTATGGGGGGTGGTGGACCGGGATAATGTTTGAGGTATAAGTATGTACATTGCTGGGACTTGGAAACTTGGAAATCCCTTTCCTCCCC
>JADBJO010006938.1:28473-30973 GCA_016801955.1 Conus betulinus
CTATTGTTTGTGTGAAAAGGAGAGCTGGAGCGGCGCAAAATTTATGCTTGTGTGTCTTTGTGCGCGCATGTGTGTGCGTGTGTGCGCGTGCGCGTGTGTGTGAGCGCTCAAGCGTGCATACGTGCGTGCTGCGTGCGTGTTATATTAACTTCCTTAACTGTGCCTCCTGCTCAAAAACCACTTCATATGGTATCGATGACTTTGTCTTCTTAATCTTGCTTATGCACATTTTACCCACTAGCAAAATGTTATTGATGCACACATAATTATGTGAAGATTTCTTTTCATATAAACCGAACAGCACGTCTGTTACAGACAAATGAAATTTCATGCCTACCTTTGAGAAATAATGTTTTCAATTTCTAACCAAAACTGTTCACTGATGGACATTCAAAAAAAAAGTGCTCAATGGTATCCACAGTGTCCGGACAATAATCACATGAAATAGATTGGCACACGCCATTTTGTGTAGCATAATATTTGTGGGATAGATATTATGTAACAATTTCCATTGCAGCTCACGTAAGCGTACTTCTTTTGTTGCCAGTCTTGGCGTAAGCCACATCTTTTCACTCAATTCAATGTTCAGTTTTCTGCTCCAAAAATCTACGGCGTGTGGAGTTAACGGTTTGTTGTTACTCTCTTTTCAACACAGATATTCTTAATTTGTTGTTTTGTTTTAGCATAGAAACGATTTGCTTCAGAGGTACCATGATTCTCCATTTCAAATCGTCTATTCCTATCTTTTATCAAGTCAATCCAGGTTTGTGGTATGGCATTTAGTAGAGCATTATCTTGAAACATGGTTATTGCCCTGTTTTGGTTAAGTAGGTCTTGTACTTCCACTAAAGTTAAAAAAAACGCCTTTCCTGCGTTTTAATAATATCGTTTATTGTGATGAGGCCTTTCTCTCGCCATTTTTCAAAATTGAGGACCTTACTTTATATTTGATTAACTTATTATAAAAGAGACATTGTGTACCAATATATTTTGCAAGTACACAATCGCTTTCTACTTTAGTTTTGTTATCTAGGTAAGTTAATAGAACTTCTTTCCAAAAATTATTTTCGATTGTAGAGATCCCTGGTATATCTTTAGGAGAACAGTTTATTTCAAATATTTCCTCAGCTGAGGCTATTCTTTTCAAGTGCCAAAAAGGAATGAGGCACCATGTCTCAGTTCTTTTGTTGTATAATCGTCCCAATCCACTGTAGGTTAAAGGTATTTTGCAATTCAGTCATGTCAACCATTCTTAACCCTCCTTCTTTATAATCTGCTTTCATGACCTTTCTTTTAATCTTTTCAAAGGCTTTTCTGTTACTGTGTTTCCTTTGCCAAAGAAATTTATAAAATTGTATTAACTTTAATCAGTATTTCCCTTGGCAGTCCAACCGACTGCATAACATAAATAAATGGCTGGTCAAAAATATCTTTATGATCACTATTTGTACCATGTATGCTAAGGTCTCTCTTACTCCTCCTTTTTTTATCATAGCTGTTAGAGTTTTCAGCCTACTTTTCCAGTTGTCTTCTATTTCTTTGGCCATTTGTCTTTTGCAAAGGATATTCCCAAGATTTTTACTTTGTCCACTATTTCAAAGGGTATGTTAAGAACTCTTTCATCAACATCACCTATTGCCAAGACTTTAGTTTTGCGTATGTTTAGTTTCACCCAGAGAAACATGCAAACTGTCTGAGAATATTTGTTGCTGTTGTTATGTCATTCTAGTGTTTTAGAAAAAGGGTTGTATCGTCAGCCATCTGTTGAATTTTGATGCTTGCATTTCTTTCATTTCGTATCTGTATTCCTTCAATGCCACTATTTCTAATCTTAATAGCTAGCAGTTCTACAGCCAAAACGAAGGCTTAAGGGGAAAACGGACATACTACTTGTCTAATACCACAATTAACATCAAAACTCCCCGATATCTAGCCCCCATGATTTATGTGATTCACAGCCTTTTTTAACATAATTCGAATCCACTTCGTAAAATCGGGACCAAATCCAAAAACATCGAATGCTTCAATGAGTACGTTTTTGTTATGGAATCGAATGCTTTTGAATAATCAAGCGCTAATATAAAACCTGATTTACCTGTTTGTTAACGTAATTGATTGCATCGTCAATTGTATGAATGACTGTAGATATATTTCGACCTTTAATGTAACCAACCTGGTCTTCGCTTACCAGATGCTGTATAACACCACTTAGTCTCTGTGCCATAACTTTAGCTAGAATTTTATAGTCGGTGTTTGTTAAGGTATATAGGTCTCCAGTTTGTTAGATGTTCTTTATCCAGATCTTTGCCTTTATGAATTAGTGTTATCACACCTTGGTATTGAGTATAAGACAGCTCATCTTTCTGAAAGGATTCATTGAAAGAGGCGGTTACAATATCTTTTAATTTAGGCCAGAAAAAGTTCATGAATTCAACAGTAATTCCGTCCATACCTGGCGCTGATCCGTTTTTCATGCTTTGTAAAGCGCACGATGTTTCAA
>JADBJO010006938.1:35973-40973 GCA_016801955.1 Conus betulinus
CCAAAATAAAGGGATTTTGACATCTGGCATTGAACCACTTGTGGGTCAAGGACCAAAACTTAAAGTTTAAATTTCTCACAGCCCACTGAGGTTTGGAGCAGTGGTCTGTCAGACAGTCAAAGTATCTAGGGCACCGCATAATGAAAGACGCGCGCCGACCCCTTTCTTTCCGCCGCCTCTAACCTGCCTTGAACTGAACCAGGTGCCCATTTACTGCTGGAGGGCCTGAGCGAGTCTTCAGGACGAAAAAAAAAATAATCCCAAACCACGAATGATTTGAACTCACGCCCTCAGCTCCACCGGCAAACGCTCTGACCATGTGACCACGGGACACAAAAATGCCTAGCCTTCAAAGTCATCCCAAAAATCAACGATACAAGAGATTTAATGACTGGCAATAAAGTCATCACAAAGTCAACACTACAAGGGATATGATGTCTACCCCCCAAAACTTAATATTGATCACTGATACAGAGCGTGATTGATTAAAGTCACCCAGAAACTTATTGGAGGACAAAGTCACTGATACAGAGCGTTTGATTTAAAGTCACCCCAAAGTTAATGATCTGGCTTTCAAAAGTCAGTCCCCAAAGTCAATGATACAGAGCGTTTAATATCAGGCATTAAAGTCACCCCAAAGTTAATGATACAAAAGACTTAAATCTGGCCTCAACGTCGCCCCAAAGTCAATGATACAGAGCGTTTAAGATCCGGCACTAAAGTCACCCCAAAGTTAATGATACAAATATCCGGCATTTAAGTCACCCCAAAGTCAATGATACAAAGCATTTAATATCTGGCATTAAAGTCACCCCCAAAGTTCATGATAGAAAGGACTTAATATCGGCCTTAAAGTCACTACAAGGGCAACGATACTAGCGATTTAATGTTTTGGCATTAACGTGATCACGAAGTGAACAGAGATTTCATGTCCTAACAGAATGTTTTGGCATTAACGTGATCACGAAGTGAACTGAGATTTCATGTGCTGGCAGAATGTTTTCAGCCTAGTACGAATTGCACAGCCCCCAACAGGAGAGACGCTGTACTCTCTCCCGACCCTCTGACATCATTCTGGGTCAGACTGTCCATTGGTGTAATTTTAGTCGTCTTCTACAGGAAAGAATGCAACCTGAACGTTCTGTTACGCAGCAGAGAGTCCTCAGAAGAGAAGCCCCCTTCAAGCAAGTGTTTCGGCCTTATCTCCTGACACTCGGGGGAGGGGGGGGGGGGGGGGGGGGGGCACACCCGGTTCATGACTCCGGATGTGTCCCTCTGCTGCCCTTTTTTTTTCCCATCTTGGGACGAGCCATGGCTGGGATTCGAACCCATGACCCTCTGGCCATGCTCATTTTCCACTTATTAATGACTCGCACTCTAAGCACTGAGCCACTGGGACACCTGATATTTGTAGGAAAGTTAAGCCTTATGAAGTTCACTTTTGTTCCTCCTTGACCAGATCCAACTTGAACACCTCTCTGCTGCTTCTGCCATTGCTTCAGGGCTCTGGTTTTTTTCCCTCCCTGCAACTGAGAGCTGTTTCATGAGGCTGTATGCAGACGTTCCTACAAACCCCCTAGCTCCAATTTCTGCAGTGAGGACTTTGACCTGATAGCCTTCTCTCCTCAGGCTGTTTGCCAGATCAGCATACTTTTCAGTCTTGTAGATTTGAGCTGCCTCCATTCTGTTCTCATATGGCACCGTGAGCTCGATCATGATCAGCTGCTTGGTTGACTGAGAGTGGACTACTATGTCTGGTCTCATGCCACTCTTGCTGATGATCTCTGGGTGACTCTTCCATTCTGGGAGGTCTGCAGTGCACTCCCAGTCATCTGCCCCGTCCAGCAGACTCTGTCTGCATGTTCCGAGTGGCACTGTTGTTCTGGCCATGATTTGCTGCCTCCTGCGTGAAGAATGTTGCGGGTGCTTTTGGAGTCCTGTTTTTTCTCTTTTGTGGTGTTGGTACTAGCCCAGACTACTTGTACAATCTCTTTTTGAGCACTTGGTTGTGCCTCCATGTGTACCTTCCTTGAGCCCGGGCTACTTAACATGAGTTTAGGACATGCTCCACTGTTTGTTTTTCATGGCAGAGGGGGCATGAAGGATCGTCTGTTTTTCCCCCACTTCACCAGGTTTGCATTTGAGGGCAGAAGGTCATATATGCGATCTGAGAATGAAACAAGATAAGTGTCGTCTATGTAAGGGCAACGAAACCTTTTCTGCTATCCGCCTCTCAATCACCTATCCCCCCCCCCCCCCCCCCCCCCCCCCCCCCCCCCCCCCTTTGCCCAGCGCAGTATAGACAGGAACATCCTTTCACTGGTCCAGCTTCCGTGAGAAACGTTCGTCTTTTTACCGAATGTCGGGTGACTGACCTGTTCACACTGCTGAAGGACCTCCGTTACCTCCTCTCTACAGAGATGCCAGGTGCTCCTTCAGTGCTGATGCTATTCCTGCCTTCGGGAAATTCTGAGCTAGCTTTTTTTTGTCTCCACTCTCGCTGACTCTGCCTTTTTTCATTTCTTTTTGTCTCTTACCGTCGTCTGTTCTTTTGCTTTTTTGAGGTCTTGAGTCTCATGTTCCATGGAATCTTTGCAATTTTTGTTTAATCTTTACATTCTGTGTGTTTGTGTAATCTGCGACTGAGTAGCAAGATTATACACACTGTAAAAAGAGGACACCTATCATCCTTGTTGGTTGTTTTTTTATGTGATTGTTGTTTTTGTTGTTGCATATAAATACTTATCTTTTCTGAGTGAGAAACGAGATACCTTCTCTGTACTATGGTACACTCCACCCCACCCCGCATACACCCTTCTTTCCTTTCTATTTCATGGCCTTTTCGGCTGCAGATAACGACAACCCTGTGACACACATTGCCATCACAGGTTCATGAATCAGCTGTAACATTTTGACGGAAAGCAGCCCTTTTTTCCGTGAACAATCAGATGGAAGGCCTTGCGTCACCCGCACGGCCTAGTCACACCACTGTAACTGTAAATATGCCAATGCACCGGTCATCATGTCATCAATTTAATGTATACGATCTGTAAACAGTTACGTTGAGCGTTAATCGTTGTTGTTTTGTACTGCAAGGCTTTTCCCCCATATGGTGACAGCCCTCGAAAGGCCAACGGGATAGCTAGGCCAGGAACACTAAACCAAAGACTACCTTTCATTCCGACTACGTTCACATTCAGCCCATGATGAAAGAAGTAGAAAGAAACTGTAGGACAGCTAGACAGCAGAGTACTTTTCTGAAGGAGCTCCTATCAGACAAGAGTTTCAGCCCTGATCTCCTTGCCCTCTGAGAAGGCCGGGCCGCTCTCATTGCCCTCTGAGAAGGCCAGGCCGCACTCATTGCACTCTGAGAAGCCGGGCCACACTCATTGCCCTCTGAGAAGGCCAGGCCGCGCTCATTGCCCTCTGAGAAGGCCGGGCCGCACCCATTGCCCTCTGAGAAGGCCAGGCCGCACTCATTGCCCTCTGAAAAGGCCGGGCCGCTCTCATTGCCCTCTGAGAAGGCCAGGCCGCACTCATTGCCCTCTGAGAAGGTCAGGCCGCACTCTCATTGCCCTCTGAGAAGGCCGGGCCGCTCTCATTGCCCTCTGAGAAGGCCAGGCCGCACTCATTGCCCTCTGAGAAGGTCAGCCGCGCTCATTGCACTCTGAGAAGGCCAGGCCGCACCCATTGCCCTCTGAGAAGGCCAGGCCGCACTCATTGCACTCTGAGAAGGCCAGGCCGCACTCATTGCACTCTGAGAAGGCCAGGCCGCGCTCATTGCACTATGAGAAGGCCAGGCCGCACTCATTGCCCTCTGAGAAGGCCGGGCCGCACTCATTGCACTATGAGAAGGCCAGACCGCACTCATTGCACTATGAGAAGGCCAGGCCGCACTCATTGCACTCTGAGAAGGCTTGGCCGCACCCATTGCCCTCTGAGAAGGCCAGGCCGCACTCATTGCCCTCTGAGAAGGCCGGGCCGCTCTCATTGCCCTCTGAGAAGGCCAGGCCGCACTCATTGCCCTCTGAGAAGGTCAGGCCGCACTCATTGCCCTCTGAGAAGGCAGGCCGCACCCATTGCCCTCTGAGAAGGCCAGGCCGCACTCATTGCACTCTGAGAAGGCCAGGCCGCACTCATTGCCCTCTGAGAAGGCCAGGCCGCACTCATTGCACTCTGAGAAGGCCAGGCCGCACCCATTGCCCTCTGAGAAGGCCGGGCCGCAAGTCATGACCCCACCCCCATGCCCTTCTGCTGTCAGATGAATTGTTGACGCCGCTGGGATTCGAACCTCAACCTCTTGGATAGCTGGGCGTCCGAGGGCGTTGCCTTGTGACAGATGTTTTTTGCCCCACACCGTCATTCGACACCTGTTCTTAGTTGGGAAATTTGAGCTTTACGAAATTCATTTTTGTTCCTCCTCGACCAGATCCAGCTAGAATACTTTTAATCTGCCTCTGCCCTCGCTTTCAGGGTTCTGGTCTTCTTCCCTGAAAACCAAGAACTGTTTCAGGAGACTGGCAGTCTTCATGAGGACAAACCGAGGGAAACTGTCAACCTCTTGGCTCCAACCTCCATGGCAAGGAGACTGGCAGTCTTCATGAGGACAAACCGAGGGAAACTGTCAGCCAACCTCCATGGCAAAGAGTCTGGGTCTTCCAACCCTCCATGGCTCCAAATGGCAAAGAGTCTGGCAGTCTTCATGAGGACAACCTGAGGGAAACAGCCAACCTCTTGGCTCCAACCTCCATGGCAAAGAGTCTGGCAGTCTTCATGAGGCAAACCGAGGGAAACTGTCAACCTCTTGGCTCCAACCTCCATGGCAAGGAGACTGGCGTTTCCTTCCGTCTCACAGACGTAAGCTTCCTCCATTCTGCTTCTATCTGGCACAGTGCATTCAATCAGGATCATTGGTCGTGATGACCCTGGGCGGAGCACTACATCTGATCTCATGCCACTCTTCCTGGTGATCTCCCTGGACGATGTCTTCTGTTCTAGAA